>CM041778.1:372233187-372276039 GCA_023374045.1 Limonium bicolor | reverse complement strand
TACTACTTCTTAAACTTGTTTCCTTACTCATTTACTTACTTTCTTACCATTATTACCTTCATTAATGGTGTATTACTACATACATATGCATACATGTGTATAGGCATATATATATTTATATATATATACATACATACATATGATTACTATAGTCATATAATAAAAACATTTTTTTTTGTAAGTTATGGGCCGTCCGACCCACCGTCCGACCCAAGCCCTGGGTCGGTCCATTCCAGTAGGTTTTCGTTCTCTGAAATTCCTCCCGTCCGACCCAGAACTGTTCCGACCAACCCATACGCCTCAAGGTCAGTCCATTCCAGAAAGTTTCGATCCTGTTGTCCAAGCTCCGTCCGACCCACGGCCGACCCAACCTCTGGGTCGGTCGAAGTCAGAAACTTCGACAACAGGAATTTTGGCCCGTCCGACCCACGTCCGACTCACGGCTCTTGGGTCGGTCCGTTCCAGATTCTTTTACTCTCGTTGCTTAAGCCCCGACCGACCCACAGTCCGACCCAAGCTCTAGGTCGGTCGGTAGCAGATTTTACATACAGACCTTGTTTTCAATTCTTTTTCTTTCACATTCCTTCCCCAATCTTTACCAACACATTACCAACATGTTTACCACACATTTTGATGCTCTAAATCACCTTGATTAATTCACCAAACTCATTACTCAATCCTAGATACACTTATGCAATTTTTCCTCATTTCCTCCCAACACTTACACTAGTTTCCTTCATACTAATGCTACAGATTTTGGTTTTCTTCATTATGCTACAGATTTTTCCCTCAACTCTTATCCTCCAATACTCCCTCAAGTAATGCCACTCTTAGCATCTTGAATACATTAACTCACATCCTAGTTCCATCCCCTTAACAACCTCATATCCAAATCTGTTTCAAGATACTAAACTACTCCCATTACACTCTCCAAATACACCTAGTCACTACCTAGGTTGTTTCCTTTCCTTAAACACTTAAGTCCTCAAATTCCTACATAAAATTGGACATAGTCTCCCCTATAATTCTCACTTTGCCCACACACCATTTCGGTTCACCCATTGCTCATTTACATAACCTGTTCATTCATTATATTATACTCACAAAATAACTCCACAGTACACATTAAAATTCCTGCACATGCCCAATCAATACCCAAGGTTTACCCAAGCTTTTAAACATCTTTTACAAGTTCAAAAACTGTTTGATCCTCTTCTCCATTACACTACTACATTACTACTACTCATACTACATACCTTACTCATGTTTAATTACTTAAAAATCTGTTTCAACACTACACATAAAACTAGCTCAAGGTAAGGGTGGTTACCTTGTGTTTCTAGTTTTCCTTTTCTTTCTTGCCCTCTTCTTCCTTCTTTCCTTCTTCCTTGTTCTTCCTCACACAATACACAATGCTACAACCACCACACCAATACACACCAATCATTTAGCATTCACTTTAAACTAACCCTAGAATTTAAGTTTTTAGGGTTTAGAAAAGAGTATTACCTTCCCACCAATGAATGAAGTTCTTGTCTAGCAAGAGAACAAGATTCCTAGCCCAAACAAGAAGCCAAAATCGGCTGGAGCAAGAAGAACCAAGAGTTCAAAATATGGAAATTCTTATAATGCAACCAAGGGCTAGAAATGATGGATTTTCGAACTTCTTTTTACCTCAAGATAACAAGGAGGTGAAGGTGCTTCTAATGGTGGACTCAAATCTTCAAATGGAGGATACCCATGAAAACGAAAATGAAACTTTTGGATTTTTGAAAGGAGAAAGTGTTCTCCTTTGCAAGGGGATTCCAATGGTATGTTTTTTATAATTTTTGGACATGGTTTGAGCCTTCAAAAATGAGAGAGAAGGTGAGTTTTGTGGGGGTTTCTTCAAAATCCATAGCCATCGCAGGAGGAGGAGAAAAATCAGAAGAAGAGGGAGGTGGGTACGGTGAGAGAGTGAGGGATGGAAGAGAGAGAGAGCCCCTTCTTCTTTTTCTACTTTTCAACTTATTTCTTTTGTCTTTTAGCTAATAAGAAAACATTAAGAGAGTGAGGGAGGGGAGCTGGCCGGCCCACTCACACACACACCCAGATTTTTACATTTTTATTTGTAAAGTGGACACACTAAGTTTGTTTATTTGCATTCTCACACCACAACTTCCCGGTTGTTACAGTTTTCTACTAACCGGAACCCGTTTTCCGGAAATTCTCGTTTAATTAATTTTATTGGTTCCCAACCTTTATTAATGTTTATTAATGACTATTTGGTTGACCAAAATCATTACGAGTCTATTTGACCCGCTTAAAGTCACGTTTTCCCGGTTTCCTCGAAAAACGCGCTTTAAGGTTCGTTTTTGCTTTTAACCCATTTTAAAGGTCCATTTTCTTCGGGATTTGTTCCCTCATATTTATTTAAGCGTAATTAAGCCTTAAAATTATGATTATCCTAATTAATCACTGTTTTTAATTACGGGGTATTTCACCTCCACATACCACGGTGATCCTTTGCTCAGAGTTTCCTCGTCCCTCTGTTACTCTGTACATGCGAGAAGGTAAGCAAGCCTCAGGGCTGTTCTCCTGTCACAACTAATTCCCTTCTCCCCCTGATCAAACACTCACTACTTCTACCTTGATGTTTCTGTTTGAAAGGGGGACACCAATTGTCCAGGAATCCTCTGTGTTGATCAGTGAGTTCAAGTGCCTTGGTCTCTTCCTTCCAACTGTCTGCATCCTCCTCTCAAAAAGAAACCGCCAAGAACCCACCACATCCTGGTGAATACCAGTCCAAGGTGAGAACAAAAAGGAAAGGAAAACTTTCTATGCAATCATTCTCTGTTTATCAGTTCTAACTCCTGGGTAAATGCCTCAGTTGTTGTCGAATAACCCAAGTATTGGAAGCTTCACATTATGCCAAAAAGCAACCAAGGGAGACAATTAAGATAAGAGGTGAGCCATCCTTAAATTTAATACACCAACAAGAACGAAAGAAACCAATCTGTCAAGTGTAACCTGATAACTTGTTTCAGTTTCTGAAACTTTGTGTCTCTGTAAATTAACCTCTCAGAAGCAGTATAAGGTTAGTATAGAGTTGAGATTGTATTTACATCTTTATTGGGGCACATATCTAGTCACCAATACGTGAGAGTATTGTAAAAGAAAAGAAAAGCTAATCTGATGCTCAGTAGAAAGGAAAAACAGAAGAAGGAACACCGAAAAAAACATACCAGTTTCATATTTCAGTTTTATCAGTTTCTGCAATCTCGGTTTCTGCATGTTAATCTCTGAGAGGGTTAAACAATATTGTTGTGAAACTGTGATGAAGTTAAAACTCTGATGGAACACTGAATTAGTTGGGTAAGTATCTTGGGAAAAGAATTATGAGTCAAACTCATGGATAACAAAGAGGAATAGAATATAGATTTTCAGATTTGGTGTGTTAGTGTTTCAGTTTTCTAGCTCTGTACAATTGGGTTACAAAATTGATTAACAGGCCGGGGAGGTTTAATAATGGACCTAGATGATGGCTAATGCACTCACCTAAGTTGGTATAGTTACTTGAGAGTTTAGTAGTCAGTTAAGCGAATTAAAACTGAAGTGCAATGAAGGGAAATACATAGGTTCGTTTTAGTTTCTTCAAACTTTCGTTTCCCTGTATATCAACTTTTCAGAAGTGACCTAAAACTGGTATCGGTTTAATCACTGATATAAAAGCTTGCTAACGTGAGGCTAAGAGTAAACAAACTGGGAGGCTAGAGGAAGAAACAGGTAGCAACTTAAAAAAAAAGAAAAGATAGAGAAAGGTAAAGCCATGGGTTTTATGTTTCAGTCTTCTATTTCAGTTTTCAGTTTTCTTGTTTCAGTATGAGGATAATACTGTAACCTTGGCAAAGTTCTTTGGGTTGTTTTGAAGTCAAAACTATATTAAGAGGTGTGGCCAAATGGGTAAACAAGTAGGGGAGCTTGAAAACTGAAGATAGTCAAAATCAAAGACAGAAATAACAATGCTCCAGTTTCAGTTTTTGCAGTTTATTCTGAGTCTAGGTGATGAAGTTTCTGAGGTTTGGTTCTTGCTGTTTCTGAGTTTAAATTTTTATTAGAACATCTAGCTAAGTGGGTGAGTGAGCTGGGAAAGATTGAAGTCATGTAATAACCTGACAGCAATAAGAAAAGAAATGCACCAGTTACACATTTTTCAGTTCAGTTTCAGGTTTTAAGGTTTCAGTTCTCAGATGGGTCGATTTTCTGTACAACCATGTTTCAGAGGTATTGTCCATGTGGTTTTGGTTTTTCTAGGAGTTATAATACCTATTAAACACTTAAGTCAAGTGGGGGAGCCAGTAATCAGATTCAAGAACTGAAAGAAAACAAAGGAGAGTTATCAGTTTATTTTTTCAGTTTCCAGTTTCTTTTCGGTTCACATTGAGGGTATTTCAGTAGATTTAACCAGCTGTCTTGGGTTTAAAAACCTTACTAAGACACTTAACCACGTAAGTGAGCACCTTGGGATGAATTGAAGACCAAATTTAGGAATTTACAGAAAAGAAAAGAAGAGAGTTAGTAGGTTTTGGAGGTTTCAGATTTTTCAGTTTTCAGCTCAGGGATTCTTGTCTCAGCATAAGTCTCTGTAAGATTTACAAGTTGTGAGTTGTTTGGAGTTTAAGATCGTGTTAGAGCACTTAACTACATAACCCAGCAAAGAGAGGGGAAATAGGAGTCAAGCTAAGCAACAGAGAGAAAGGATAGAGATCCAGTCACATCAGGTTTCTGTTTCAGATTTTGGATAAGTCTTGTTTCTGTATAAACGAATTGCAGTGGAGTTGTCACTGAGTTTTAGGTTGTGTCAGGAACATAGAAACCCAACTAAAGCACTTAACTAAGAGAGTGTATACATTTGGAAGAATAGAAACCAGTTAGGCAAGTTAAACTGAAGCTAACTAAAGTAAGAAACAGGATGGAGTGTTTTCTGTTTTCCTTTTTGCTGTTTCAGTTTGTAGTTAGTACTGGGATGTTATAGTAGCTTTAATGATGTTGTTTAGGGTCTGTTCTTGAAGTTATAATCGTGGTAAAACACCTAATAAATGAGAAAACAAACAAAGGAGATAGAAGATGATGTAGCAGTTTTCATGTTCCAGATTCAGCTTCTATCAGTTCTGATTCCTGATCTTCAGCTTTCAGGTCTGTGTAAGAATTTTCAGAAGCGTAGTCCTTGTTTTCTTTGGGCTGTTTTGGGAGTTAAAGCCACATTAAGATGTTAACTACACAGCTAAACCAATTGAGGGAAAATAAGAACCCGACTATTGAACAATAAGGAAACAAAGAGGAAAGGATATATCAGTTTCTTAAGTCTCAGTGGTTCATTTTCTTCAGTTCAGTATGTACAGAGGTATTGATTGGGGTTGTGGTGAATTTATAATGAATCTAAACACCTCTAATATGCCTTATAAGGTTTATATACTTGATGGGAAAGAATCAAACAGCAGTAGAGCTAACTAGATACAAGGGCCAAGAAGTAATACTTAGATTGTTGTTTTAGATTTTATTAAAGATGTAGCTTCTGTATAACTGATTGCATGGGGGTCATAAGAGTGATATTAGATTGATAATGAACCCAAAACCTTACTAATGTATTTAGCTAAACTTAGGGAACATCTTGGGAAGTTTAGACAACCTTAGATACATTAAAAAGTGTGATAATCTAAGGTTATGTACAAGAACCTTGTTTCAGTTTTGAAACACTTAAGCTTCAGTATAACGGAGTTCTAGCAATAATTGAGGAGTGTTATTGTGTAAATAATAAGCTTAAAACATAGCTACTTAGCAGAGGAAAGAATACACTTTAGGTAAGTTTAAATCCATCTTAGGAAAACTTGTTACAAACTAGCACCTTGAATGCTCTAAAACGTTAGCTAGAGGAAAGGACTTAGTTAACGTGCGAGTTGACATTGTGAATGTCCTAGGAGTAAGATAAGCCTAGAACTAATACATGGGAAGTTCTAAGGGTTAATATAAACTACGCACTTAACAACACACCTAGGGAATAACACCCGATATAAAGTGTCATCACATGAAATCATGAACTAACACGTTATTTTTAATCAACATTAGGGTCGTAACGAACGCCAACCGGGAACCCGTGTGTGAGACGACGCTTGCTTCTAACTAAGGTATGGATATGTGTGGTCCGTATGTTGCCGTGTTACACGGCTTGTTTGCTATGTGCCTAGTGTGGAAATGACCATAAGATTAAAGCATGAAATTGGATTGCTTGCTTATCTTGCTTATATGATTGCTATATCATTGTTGCATATTATTTGCGCGCACACAGTAGTTTAATCCCTTCTCGCTTATGGAACTTGAGATGAAACACGACGAACTACGCAAACAAAACAAAACAACTATACAAGAAGAAAACACCGCTTAAACTATAGAGGACTTCCAATGACACCCACTATGGCGTAGAACTTATAATGATAATGAAAAGTAGAATACCTATTGGTGGAACACATCCTGATGTCTAGAGATGACTCCGCTTACTCGACGCATGATGCCGGAAATGGAGAATTAGCTATGGAGGAGACGTCCCCCAACGTGCGGTGATAAGAGGATTCACAAATAACCCTTAAAGAAACGAGGAAAGATGGGCACCTATACTATGTGGTCACGGGAACTAAATTATATCCCCATACCTGGTGAAGGAAAGAGAAAGAAAATATACATTATGGAAACAGAGGAAAAGAAATGAAAACACACAACGCTAGCATATAGTGAGTGTTATATTGATATCACAAGTTGTGTGTTACTGCTTTACTATAGCATGTAAATTGGACTTAATAATTATTCGACCAAGTAGTTGTGTAGCCCGACAACATACGGGCTACACATATTCATACTCAGCATAGTTTTGCTGAGTCCTTTATTTTTACAGGTGGTCATCTGGAACGTGATGGAGCGTAGGTGGGATGACTACCATGGGGGTAGTCCAACTGGACAAGACTTTTAAGTAGGGTGTTAAATGTATGGTTTATTACCATGAAGAATTAAACCTGGGTTGTACTTATTCAGATTGTATGTTTAATGTAATAACTATGTTGTAGACCCTCGGTACTTGGTTTGTATTTAGAATGGTATTTTATGTTGTATATGAGTTTTGATTGAGGGCTGTTTCCAGTCTTGCAGACCGTAACTTGGTGTTGGTAGAGTGGTCATGTCAACCACGTGGGTGGTTGGCGTCTGTAGCACCCGGATGGAGTTTATCCGCTGCAAAGTTAACCTATGGTGTCGTTAGGCGCTCCTTTTAATCTATGGATGTTTTATTCGGGGGTGTTACACATGGTGTTTGTCCCATTGAGTTTTTCTTGAGAGGGGGTTAGCAAGATAATCAAAGATAAACATCAAATTAAATTTATTATGTACAATGTGGATGTCAAACAAAATATGTATGGTTGATTTTATTGGCTATCATAAGTTATTGTGAGGTTGTAATCCTTTTAGGAGAGCTTTTAACAAGACAACAAATAACGAGATATTTCGTCCAATAAAACGTAGTAAATAGATATCTTTTTCGATGAACTTTACAACAATTGTTATAGTTGTTGAAGTAAAGAAATAGTACTGTAACTGATAAGTGTGAAACATATAGGCTTTTTAGGGTTTAATTACCTTATAATTTGTAACAATTCAGGCAATGTTTCCCACTTATTATGTGTTTTTCCTAAGATTGATGTTTTGATAAGAACTGATGTATTTTATATGCTAAATATAGGAAAAACCCAGGGAAATGAAGATTTTACATCATAAGGATTACAACGCAACAAACGGGGAACAAATCAGGAGAAGTGACACAAAAATTGGTCATGTCCGGGTCAAGATGGCCGGACGCAAATCCGGACGTCTCATGTCCGGATCCGGACGCAAGCCGGACGTGACCCGAGATCCAGCTCCAAAGTTCTGTGTCTTGTCCGGATCCGGACACAGATCCGGACATAACCCGAGTTTCAGATCTAAAAGTTTTGTGTCACGTCCGGATCCGGACACAGATCCGGACGTCACACAAAAACGAAAAATAAAAACGCATGCGCTGATAATCGGGCTTTCGGCGCAATTATCAGCCGAGCGGCGGTTTAGCCCATGCTTCCCCTAAATTAAGGCACGCCCATGCTCAATTAATTTCCCACTCACCACACCACTAACCTATGTTTTCTTCTAAGCCTATTTAAACCCTGCTCCTGCTGCCATTTCAATTCGTACCAGACTTGCAGTCTAACTCATCTTCTCCCTCTCTCTACTATCCTCTCGTTCACGACTCATTCCATCTCCATTCATCAAAATTCCTCCGTAATTCTCCCCCTCACTAACACACACACAGCCCGCATTCAGCACAGCATTTAGCCGCGTCCGGATCTCCGTCCGGATCCGGACTGCACCATTTCACCACATCCGGATCGACGTCCGACCCGACTTAGCCGGACGTCTCACAAACTTTTCCAAAATTTCCATTTTCGCTCCATTTCACCACGTTCACTCCAATGTCGCCAAATCCAACCTCCAAACCAGCATAGCGCAAGGACACAGGGAAGAGCAAGCAAGAGGATCTGCGTAACAGATGATTTCTCCTAACTCTCTCTTATTTATGCTTTCAATTACTATGTCTAGCTAAGAGGATTTACTCTGGGGGAAGGGATGTTGTAATTAGTTAAACTCTGCATTATTTTACTGCTTTATTGAGACTATTTGGATTGTTTAGGTTAATGCTTTTAAGCGCTTTTAATAAACGTCATGAATTTATTATAAGCCTTCGAATCGTGTTATGATCAGATAAGGTGATTAGCATTGACGGTCATATTAACCTGTTACCTGTGATAATTGTAATCGGATAGACTACATTAGCAGTTAGCAGTTAGGTGCTTTAGTCCAATTCAAACCTGACTAGTAATTGTGAGCGATAAAACCATCTAGACATACCTGTTGATTCTAGACTAGAACTACGTGTCCTGTCTAGATGAGCTATCTAGAATTAGGATTTAATACAGAATAGATAATTGAGAATTACAAGCCGATCCAAGTCTCCATTTAAGTAGTAGAATATGCAGAACCTAGCTAGTGAAACAACTCCCCGAACCCAGAGTACCGTTCACACTCCCTACTTATCACTTTAATTTATCTGCTATTTATTTTCTTGTCTATTATTGATCCCAAAACCAAAACAAACCCCTCTTTAGTTACCCATTGCCTAAGGCTAGACTTATTTACCTCAAGTCCCGTGGATTGATACCTGGTTGCTCCTTAATTGCTATACTACTGTGACCGGGATTTTTGCAACCCGACGATCTGTTGATTTGTTATCTTCTAGGATTATTTTCTAGCTTTTAATACATCAAATAAATCGTTTGCAAAATGGCGCCGTTGCCGGGGACTTGACTTTTGTCTAGTCCCTAGCCTTGGTTATTTCGTTACTTTATTACAATACTCTATTTATTATTATTTGTATCGTAATTTATTTTGTCTATTATTTGTGTGTAAGGTTTAATTTATTTTTGTGCCATTTTATACAATTGTTTTTCATTACTGTCATTTAATTTCAGTTTATAATTTTTCTGTCATTTAATTTTCAAGTACTATAAGTTCATTTGTCTTAGTTGTTTCGTTAATTTTATTTTTAGTATTCCCTTGTTTACTTTAGTTCTAAATTCCACGCATTTTTGCAGAGAAGATTTTTGACCTGACAAAATAGTAATTAAAGTGTGAGTCAAAATATCTATCGGGCTGCAAACAATCCCGGTCACAGTAGTATAGCAAAATTTGAGCAACCGGGTAATCGAACCGTGGGACTTAAGCGAAAATGTCTAATTCCTAAGCGTGTCACAAAAGGGGGGTTTTACTGAATTGTAAATGAAACTGGTAAAATGCAGATAAATAAAATAACAGATAAATTAAAATGATGGATGATATGATTGAGTGGGACTCCGGGTTCCGGTTATTGCAGTTTGGTTAATTATGTTATTTCTTCTGGTTTATAGATTGGCAAAAATAATAACTCTGACGAATTTGTTTACCAGAACATGCTATGACTTGATTTAGACCAGCAAAACACATGTAAACAAAATAAGTTTGAGAGATAATATTTATGCAGATGAAGTATTAACTTGTCCGATGAAAACAAGTTTTCCACAAATTTACGAATTAATCGAACCTATCTATTTTTCACTGGATCGGGTCAAAATAGATTTAGAAAGATAATGCAATTAAACGATCAGAATTATTGCAGCATAAACACATTAATTGTAACAATCTATGTGATGTTTAAAACCAGTAAAAATATAATTTCAATAAAAACACACATTAAAACCAATGTCAATTGTCATGTAAAATCCAAACTGTAATAAGAAACAAACAACATGTAAAATATAATGGGTTTAGTTTATTAAACCCTTATATTATTGTCCAAACCGGTCTGGTTCTGGTTCAATGTTTTTACCAGTTCGGTCCATGTTTATTTCATCCGGTTCGCAGTCATATCGATTTACCTTCTTGTCGTTCTCGCGTAACTCATTTATGTTCCTCTGTCTTGCTCACCGCCGGTGGTGACGATGAAATCGTGAACCGCGTATAGATCTCCCATATCAACTTCTCCGTTCTTGGTGCGTTGATGCTTAACGGTTTCGCCGCCCCTGGTTGACTTGGCGAGTGGAAGCAATGAAAGTAGTGTTGATGGTGAAGGTGTGGCGACGAAGATGATCGATGGTGGTGTTGTGATGCGACGATGAAAGATGGCGATGACGGGTGAATGACGGAGTGGTGGCGAAGGCGAATGGAAAGGTATGACGAAGTACTTGGTGAAGTGGTGAATCGGTGTGTGTCGAGGCGGTGAAGATGGATGTGTGGTGTGGTGAGTGAATCGGTGTGATGCGAGAGAGATGGAGTGACAGGGGCGATGAAGATGATAAGTGGCGGTAGATGATTTCTGAAGCGTAAATGGTGAAGGTGATGGTGGCGGGTGATCGGTGTCGTGGCGGTGTTGAAGGATGTTATGGATGAGGCAGTACGGTGCCGATGGTGAGGTGATGGCGATGCGTGGTATTTCCCGGGGCGATGAAGGTAGGATCATGATGAATGGTATTCGGATGTGGTGATGGTGGTGATAGGTGAGTGAATGCGATGGTGGTCTGTGAAGGTGCGGGTGCGGTCTTGTGATGTCGACGGTGGAGATGGGATGGTGATGGTCGTAGCGTTGGTGGTCGAAGCGTGGTGAGTGGCGGTGAATGACGAGGGAGTCTGAGGGTGATGAAGATCGGTGGTGGTTGTCGATGGAGTGAAGCGTGTGAAGTGGTGTAGTGTGGTGGTGTTGGTATGGTTGAAGGCGATGGGGATGCAGGGTCTCGACCGTGAGTAATGTTGAAGACGATCTCCCAAATAGTGCGATCGATCCCCCCGTTCCCCTCTGTATATGCATGGGTTTTACAATATATTATTCTAAAATGTTGTAATATGCTCATTTGTCTCTGTCCATGTCAGTCGAACAATAGGGCTACGAAATTCAGCATGTATATTCAGCCCACCGAAATCAAATGTCTGCGCCTACAATTTGTTGGCCCATCTCCTGTGTGCGTGCATGTATAATATATATATACATGTTATATATATATGTAGTATATATAATATGTGAGACATTTTCCTATATAAACAAAATAAAATATATGAGTTGACATTAAAACATAAATCTAAGAAAAGCATATGATAAGTGTAAAATATTACATACATTGTTATAAAAATGGGAAGAATTAAAGTCATAGGAATAGATATATTTTACACTTATCAATTTTGTTCCTTTCTCTCTGGCTGATTATAAGTACCTAGTGGATGCGCAAAATGCGTTCAACTGGTCCCCCGGATACAGAATTCGACCCCGAAATCGAGAGAGTTTACCTCCAAGCTCTGAGAGCAAGAAGGCAGCTTGATTTCAACATGGCAGCAAACCATGACCAGCTCAGAGGAGGTCCAATCGCCCAGTACACGATGGGAAGAATAAACAGACCACCAGCCGCCCCAAGAAGAGGCCCAGTGGTTCTACCAGACCTAACTGCAGAACTTGTGGCCGATTGGCAAAAGGTAAAACCCTCCCATCAATCCAATGCTATTCGAAATCACCCTGCAGGAACCTTCTCAGGTGCTGACCCAGCGGATGCATTAGACCACGTACATCGATTCCTAGTGCACTTGGACTCCCTTGGCTTATCACAAGGATTGGAGGAGTATGCCAGACTGAGCCTGTTCCAGCACAACCTATCTGGAGAAGCTTCGAAATGGTTCCACAGACTACCACCAGGCATCATTACCACCTGGGAGCAGATGACGGATAAATTCTACAAGAAATACATCCCTATCTCCAGGACACGACAGATGATTGCTGACCTGATGGCATTCAGACAGATGGGTAGCGAGACAATATGCGAGGCGTGGGACCGATTCAAAGAACTACTCCGTCAGTGCCCTCACCATGGTCAGGATATCACCTCATTGGCTCAGGGATTCTTCCAGGGGCTAAAAGATGAGATCAGAGGCGAGGTGAGAGCTGCCTTAGGAGGGAACCTATTAGCAAAAAGCGGGGAAGATTTCATGGCATCTATGGAGTCCTACTGTGAGGAGCTTCGCCAATGGAGAAACAATGGGGGAAGAGTCTTCTCAATAAATCACAGTTCTACCCGAGCTCCGGACCCAATGATGGAACAAATAGCCGCCGAGCAAGCGCAGCTGAAACCACAATGGGAAGTATGGCAAAGATGCTCGAACAACTCACCATGGGGCCAACCTCTAGGCAATCCGCCAAGAAAGTCTCTACAAGTACCAACGAAGTCTGCTGCTCTCAGTGTGGGGATGCACATGATTATGAGGACTGCCCACTGGTAGCCGAAATGAAGCAAACTGAGGAGGCCAATGTCATAGGACAATTCAACAACAGATAACCCTGGGTGCAGAATCAGCACCAAAACCTCAGGTATGGAAATCCGAACAACGCACTGAACTCACATCAGATGCAGCCTCAGAGGACGAACCAGGGAGGACCACCTGGCTTTGCTAGACCTCAATATAATCAGTTCAGGCCACAGCAGTCTCAGGCTCAGCAAACATCATTGAGCTCAAACAATGCCAGTCTGAAGGAGATGGTGGATAAGTTGATGGCTTCTCAGGAACAACAAACTGCAATCAATCAGCGTCTGGCAGCTGGTCAGCAAAAGTTAAAGAATGCCATGGTAGAGATGCAGGGAACAATGAGCCAGTTGACTCAGTTCCTCTTACAGCAGAGACCTTCTGGATCACTGCCTTCCCAACCAGACCCCAATCCCAAGGAGCAGTTGAAGGCAGTGTCGGTCTCAGAAGCAGTAGTGATTAAGGACTGGGATGATTCTGGAGAGATAGCAGCAGTTACCCTAAGAAGTGGAAGGAACATAATCAATGACAAAGTGGCATGGAACCATACTGATGAGGAGACCGAGCCCCTTTCTAATACCGCCTGTGCACCATCAGGGCATCTTGCCCCTCCTGAGGTAGTACATGAGGAGACCCAGGCTCTTATTCCTTCTCCCTCTCATTTAACTACTATTAAAAATACAAAAGGAAAAACATCTGCAAAAGAACTTCCTTTTCCAAACCGTCTCAAAGAGCGAGAGCTTGATGAGCAGTTTGGAAGATTTTTAGATGTCTTTCGAAAGCTGACTATCAGTATTCCTCTTATTGATGCGATCAAACAGATGCCAAATTATGCTAAATTTGTGAAGGATTTGATTTTGAATAAGCGGAAGTATAAGGAGAAGGACACCATTCAGCTGACTGAGACCTGTTCAGCAGCGATCCTACAGAAGCTACCTCCAAAGCGTGGTGATCCTGGTCAGCCCATTATTCCTTGCTCAATTGGAGATATGAATTGTGGATACGGTCTCTGCGATCTAGGAGCGAGCATCAACCTGATGCCATACACCATGTTCAAAAAGCTTCATGTGGGTGAGCTCATTCCAATTCATTTCAGACTCCAATTAGCTGACAGATCATCAATCACACCCAGAGGTGTGGTAGAGAATGTGGTTGTTAGTGTGGGTAAGTTTTTCTTCCCAGCTGATTTCGTGATCCTCGACATGGATGAGGATGTTGAGGTACCACTAATTCTTGGTAGACCTTTCATTAGAACTGTGAAAACTGTTATAGATGTTGATAAAGGAAAGATTACCTTGAAATTTCATGACGAAGAGTTAAGTTTTGATATTAATAAATGATGTAGAAAAATACTTCTTCTCATGCTGTTTTCTCTATGGATTTAATTGAGGATTTTTATGATCATGAGGATGACTATATCCATAGGAGTACTGATACTTTTAATTCTTTGTTTAAGTGTTCTGACATTTTAGAGCAGGTATTGAGCCTATCCATTGAGGATGACAAGGAAAGCTATGAGATGGCCTCGGTCGTCCAGCAGCTCAATCAAGGAAGGTCATATTTTCGTTCCTCCACTCCTCCAGTAGAAAAGCTGGATCGACCCATTCAAAGGCCTATCCCTTCAATAGAGAAGCCTCCTACCCTTGAGCTCAAATCTCTTCCTTCCCATCTTAAATATATTTTTCTGGCAGAGGGTAGCACCCTTCCTGTTATTATCTCTGCATCTCTGTCTGTTTCGCAGGAGACTAGACTTCTGGAGGTGCTCAAGAGGCATAAAAGTGCCATGGGGTGGTCAATTGCTGATATCAAAGGGATCAATCCCGGTTTCTGCACTCACCGGATCTATATGGAGGATAATTATAAGTCAGTGAGGCAGCCCCAGCGAAGATTAAATCCCAATCTAAAGGAGGTGGTCAAAGCTGAAGTGCTGAAGCTTCTTGATGCAGGCATTATCTACCCGATATCTGACAGCCCGTGGGTGTCTCCAATCCAGGTTGTCCCAAAGAAAGGAGGGATCGTGGCAGTTCCCAATGAGAAGGGGGAGATGGTTCCCAGAGGCAACGACCGGATGGAGAATGTGTATTGACTACCGTCGCCTCAACAACGCCACAAGGAAGGACTACTTCCCGCTTCCATTCATCGATCAAATGCTGGAGCGGCTGGCTGGTCAGGAGTTCTACTACTTCCTCGATGGCTATAGTGGCTACTTCCAGATCCCTATTGCTCCAGAGGATCAAGAGAAAACGACCTTCACATGTCCATATGGGACGTTTGCATATAGGAGGATGCCTTTTGGCCTCTGTAATGCTCCTGCAACTTTCCAAAGATGCATGATGGCCATCTTCAATGACTTCATTGATGAAATACCCCTAAATATTAAACGCATAAAATCATAACACGCTTTATAATATGGACATAAAATAACGTACGAACGATTAAAGCTAGTACACATATATATGTACGAACACGAAAACATATGTACGTAACGTTACGGTATCGTAACGTTGTAATAAAAATGAACGTCGCATAACCTTGTTACAAATATGTAATAACACGATATAATGTATCGTCGCATATAAACGTAACGTTGTAAATATGTGACAATGTCGTCACCTAACCTCGTAACGAAAGGAAACAAATGGTAATAACAACACGAATAATATAGTCACATATATAAGTAAACATATATAACTTATTCAAATAAAAAGAAAGGAAAAAGGGAGCAAAGACGCTCCTGTTGAGGCTCGAACCCGAGACCTCCTATACTTGTTCTGAGTGCTTAACCGGGTGAGCTGCGCTCAAATTCAGCAACCTATGCACACAAATTGAAACTAGTATTAAAACTAATCGGGTACAAAAAAAAAAAGAAAGAAGAAACCAAATGTACTGAAGTAATCGTTCCTTCTCCCCCATTACCGACATATACCCAGCAACGTCATACTCCCTTGTTCCTTTTGCGAGCAGTACCCAGCACATTGGTGCCCAACCTTCACGTGCTCCTCATCCTTAACCCACCTCGTCCATCCTTTCCGGTTTCAAAATCCACACCCACAACATAACTAATCGGGCCTCCTTACTTCTGTGCATGCGCACCATCTGGAACAGAGAAACAAAGCAAGACATACCCACCGTACTCCTCAGTTGTGCTGCTGTATCGTTGGTCAAAAGAAAAAAAAAAGAACAGTCAAGCCATACCTTCCTGCCTAGTTGGGTATTGGTGCCCAAGCAGCTCAAGAACCTACTAATTCCATTACTGTTGATACCATCTTTAAGTCTGTAAAAGTAGTCAAGGGGGTGGGACAACACTGGTGCACCAGAGTGTGCATTCCAAATTCCCACACCATTCTCTTGTGAATTGGAAACCATACTCCTCTTGTGCCTTGTACTGTGTGACGCATGAGCATATCAACATACAGATCAAGCCTCCTTTCTTCTGGCATGCACATGCTCCTGCCGATCAGAAACTCCCTCATCTCCCTCTGATTCTTCTCACGCAGATAGCTCCCTGTTCTTCCAGATCCTCTTGCTCATTCCTATTCGAGAACCGGTCCAAGGTGAAATCAGGAAGCCATCCTGTTGTGGTCTATTTCCCGATTTTTCCTGATGCCAAAACAATGCCATTCTCTGCAATCAGTTTCTCCTGCTCTTTCAGGTGTAACTTCTATGCATTCCTCCAGACTGTGCTTGGACATCTACTGATTAAGTGTCGTGAGATTCCTGCTGGAAACATCGCTAGAGGGTAAGAATGCTAAAACAGATTCTCTTTACCTCATTTGTTGTTGCCTCTGATTTATCAAACCTAACTCTGAGAAATACTCTCAGCTACTGTCGGATAACCAAGGGCAGGAAGCATTGTAGTGTGCCAAGATCAACAAGGAGAGACAGCCAGGGTGTTAAACTGGTGAGCTACTCCTAAACTGCTGCCTGATAAAAAAAAACATAGGAAACGCATCTTTCGAACTCAGTGTATTTACTCCAAACCTGTTACATGACCGATAGAGTTTCTGTCAAGTTTTAAATATGAACCAGTAGGTTATACCTAGGGTGTATGAGTGATGCATTAGCCATCTAAGAAGTCTAAACAACTATAGCTAAAGGCCACGAGCAAGGGGTGGGTAAAAGTTCAAGGAATTCTGTATAACTTAACTAAGGAAAACCAATACAGGAACGTGAGTTACAATCTGCAGTTTTCTTCAGGTTTTGAGGTTTTATCGGTTTGCAGTTCCTGCTTGAATGGTGTAGCTGCGGTTTTGTTTGGAGTTCCAAGCTTTGGCTAAACATTTAACTTGGTGACTAGACATTTCAGGAGGGGCTAGTAAACGGATGTATATAACAGAGAAAAAAAAACATGCATCAGCTTCTCTTCCAATTGTTTCAGATTATGCATTCCTTGAACTCGGTATCAGCCTGTTTCAGTAGAAGTAGCAGCACGATGTTGGAGTTGTCTTAAAGACCAAACGGTACTGGAAATACATAACTAAGTAGTTTAACAAGTTAGGGGAAAATAGGAAACAGATTACAAGAACAGAAAGAGAACAACGATAAAAAAATATATACATCTGTTACAGTTTTCTTGATTCAGATTTCTGTTTTTCGGTGTAAAGAATTTCCAGGGGCATTAGCCATGTTATTTGGGGTCTGTTCTTGAATTCAAAGGAAACTTTATAAAACCCTTAATCATGTGAGTAAATGGGGTGGGAGACTCTGGAAATCGAATCAGAAAACAAACATGGAGATAGCGGATGATGTAGCAGTTTTATGTTGCAACTTTGAGTTTCCTTTCCCTTTTAGTTCTGTGTAACAGCTTGTCCCAGAAATATAACCCTTGTTGTCATGGGTTTTTTGAGAGTTAAAACTGCATGAGGCTCTAACTAAATAGCTAAACCATTTGGGGAGTCTTTTGACACTCTAAAAAAAAAAAGAAAGAAACATATATGTATCAGTTCCATGGTTTCAGGTTCAGAGGTTTCTGTTGCAGTTTCAGATTTTTGTAAGGGAGTTGAGAGAGGTTGTTACGGTTTTGTTGGTTAACAATAAGCCCAAGTCAGTACAAATGCACCTATCTACACTGGTACACTCGTTTAGGAAGTAGAAGTCAAGTTTTTAGGCAGGAAGAAAACAATAGAAGGAAAGTGCATCAGTTCAGGATTTATATTTTATTCAGTTTCCAGGTTGTGTAAGAGCTTTCAGGAGTGTAGCCCTATCTGCTTGAGGATGTTTTAAAAGTAAAACTATATTAAGCCAAGTAATTAGGTAAGTAGACAACCTAGGGGGAAAACTAGGCAATATACTAAACTGAAGTAAGCAACAGAAAGAATAAAAAAAAAGGGAGAACATCAACTTCAGTTTCGGTTTTTAATTCCTGAACTTCTGTTTCAATATACGACATACATCAGTGAGTTTAAAAGTGCATTTGGTGAACTAGAAAACAGATTAGAAGGCAGATGAATAACAACCAGAAAAGAAACTGAAAAGGAGTTGCAACAACTCATGGTTTCTGTATTATTCAGTTTCAGTGGTTCAGTAAGAAGGTGTTTCTGTAACTGTAACTTGGAACCCTGGGTTTGTCTTGGAGCTAGTGGGTTATTAAACGTATAAAAGAGGAACTAAGCAAGTTGAGAGAAACCTAGGACTCGGGTGTTGATAGCAGAAGAGAAAGCTATAACAGAAACAAAAAAAAATATACATCAACTTCAGTTCTGAAAATTTGTACCTCCTACATGTTAATTTCTCAGGGGGTAGTTCTGTTGTTGTAGTGATTTAAAACTGCGTCAAACATATAGGTAAGTAACCAAGATAGTAGTGAGGAAAATGTGGGAAACTAAGAATCAAACTAAAATAACAGGAGAAGCATTGACAGAAGAAGAAGAAAAAAAAAACCGTATCAGTTCTATTTTAATTCTGGCAGTTTCTGTGTAGAGTCTTTCACAGAGGTGTGTGCCTTGCTCCTTGGGTTGAAAATGAACATAGAGTTTTTTTTAAACTGTCTTAACTAAGAATGTAAGTTAGTTGGGAGGAGGTTGTAGTTCGGTTTAGGAAAAACAGAAAAGAGATTGAAGAGACATAAACCAGCTATAACAGAAAGTTCACATCAGGTCACCAGTTTCTTGAAGTGTAGCTTATCAGATTTTCTGGTTTTGTACAAAGAGACTTCGGGGACATGGTCTAGGTTAATCTTGGGTTCTGTTATTGAATTCTAAAACTATCTAACACACTAAGTCACGTAAGAAAAGAAGTGGGAGAATCTATAAGTCAAACCTGAGAACAAAGAAAAAAAAAGAGTGAACAGATGGGGATATATCAGTTCATACTTCAGTTTTCTGTTATGATTGGTCTCTGTATAACTGAATTATAGGTGTGTTAAGAGTTGTGAGTTTGATTAATAATCCACCCAATTCG
Organism: Limonium bicolor; assembly: GCA_023374045.1. Lineage (NCBI taxonomy): Eukaryota > Viridiplantae > Streptophyta > Magnoliopsida > Caryophyllales > Plumbaginaceae > Limonium > Limonium bicolor. The sequence continues at coordinate 372,256,716 of CM041778.1, read as the reverse complement.
TTGCTAATACACTCAGGTAGTTTGGGATATTCATGGGGGAGGTTAGTAGACCCTCAAACAGACATAAAAGATGGAAGGAAGAGGGAGAGGTTATGCATAGGTTTCTGTTTTCTGTTTTATGATTTTGACTTCAGATTTCAGTAGTTGTTGTTTTGTGTTATTAAATACTGAAGTTAGTGAGTGCCTTAGTGGTTTAGTCTTGGGTTCAAAACATGGTTAACACCCATATTTAGTGGGGTAAGTACTGTGAGAAGGAATTAACTCTCGGTTGAACTAACTAGGAACAAGAACCGAGAAGAGATATGTAAGTGTGACTTCAGATTTCGATAATGTCGCAGTTTCTGTATAACTGGTTACAAGGGTATTATAAGTGTGATTCTAGTTTAATAAAGAACCCAAATAATAGCTAATAAATGTAGCTGGGTTAGCGAGGAATGTTGAGAGGGTTAGGCATCTATTACTACATTGAGAGTGTAGTTAGATAAGGTGTTACGAGGGATTTGTGTCCCAGATTTTAAAACTTTTGGACTGCTGTATAAATGAGTTTAGGGGTATTCCATGGTCTATATTACCACTACTCAAGGGTTAAAACATTCTCACCTATTCATCTAAGGAGGGAATGCACATTAGACGGGTTATATCTTTGTTACATAAACTCGTTACATAAACTCGTTACATAACTAGCGCTGCAAACGCCCTAAAACATTAATTAAGGAAAAAGGACTTAGTCAACGTGTAAAACAAAGATATGAATATCCTAGGAGTAAGATAAGCCTAGAATTAATGCATGTGAGGTTATAAGAATTTATATAAACTAAGCATCTAACAACATACCTAGGGAATAACATACGATATAAAGTGTCATCACATGAAATGATAAACTGACACATTGCTTTAATTAACGCTAGGGCCGTAGCGAACTCCGATCGGAACCCGTTTGTGAGACGACACTTGCTTCCGATCCAGGTATGGACAGTGTGGTTCGTATGTTGCCGTGTTACACGGCTTGTTTGTTGTGTGTCTTGTGTGCAAATGACCGTAAGATTAATGCATGAAATTGGATTGCTTGTTTATCTTGCTTACATGATTGCTATACCATTGTTGCCTATGATTTGCGCGCACACAGTAGTTTAGTCCCTTCTCGTTTATGGAACTTGAATGAAACACGACGAACTACGCAAACAAAACGAAACAACTATACAAGAAGAAATCTCCTCTTAAACTATAGGGGATTTCTAATGACACCCACTATGGTGTCGAACTTATAATGATAATGAAAAGTAAAATACCTATTGGTGGAACACATCCTGAAGTCTAGAGATGACCCCGCTTCCTCGACGCACGACGCCGGCAATGGAGGATTGGCTATGAGAAGAAGTTCTTCAACTCATGGTGATAAGAGAATTCACAAATAACCCTTAAAGAAACAAGGAAAGATTAGCACTTACATGAGATGGTCACGGGATCTAAACTATATCCCCAGACCTGGTGCAAGGAAATAGGAAGGAAATACACTTTAAGGGAACAAGAGAAAAGAAATAAAAACACACAACGCTCGAATGATCCCATAGTGAGGATCATGGGTATAACATACCTATGCACACGTTTTATTACTTACATGAATTGTTGTTGCTATACTAGTTGCTCGTTGTGCTTGGATGCGTGTTTGATGTGCTATGATGCCAGCATGTTGTGCTTGGTTGTTGTTGCTAATGTGTTACTACCTTTAAGTGTGTGTGATACTATGATGTACTGTGGTGTGTTTTACTGCTTTATTATAGCATGTAAATTGACTTAATAATATTCGACCAAGTAGTCGTGTGGCCCGGCAACATACGGGCTACACACGTTCATACTCAGCGTAGTTTGCTGAGTCCTTCCCAAACCAAATTTTTACAGGTACTATGCCGACGATAACGGAGCGTAGGCGGGATGGCTACCATGGGGGTAGTCCATCAGGGCATAACGTTTGAGGATGTGGCTATATGTTTAATGTACCCGAGATGTAATTTTCAGTTTATAATTTGGCAATTTGTTGTAGACACTCGATATTTGAAATTGTATCTTATATTGTATATGAGTTTTGGTGAGAGCTGTTTCCAGTCATGCAGACCGTAACTTAGTATTAGCGATGTGGTCTGTCAACCACGTGGGTGGTTGGCATCTGTAGCACCCGGATGGTATCGAGAATCCGCTGCGTGGTTATCATGTATTATGACTAGGAGCTTGGTTTTGTACTATTGAATATTTATTCGGGGGTGTTACAGAAAGTGGTATCAGAGCGTAGTTGCGCTCTGATGACTGGAACAGAGAGGTACCGAGCATAGGAAAACCTGAATTCGGGGAAATGGGGTTAAGGGTTAGTATGTGAGGCGCGTTAGTTAGGGTTTCACCGTTGTTTACTGGATACCTACAGACACCTACACCCGACCTCCACATCCCTAGTTAAATTCAGACAAAGAACGCCGGAGAGGTCGAAAGCCTCCTCACACTCGGAAAACCCGATCCGGCAATAACTTAATGTTATTACCCCGTGAAGAAAAGAATATCATACAACAATCCCAAGATTTGAAGCTCTGACTAGAGCGTGAAGGTCAAAGACATAGCCCAAAAAAAAAATAATAAAAAAAATAATAAATACCCATTGAGGGACCAATTTTAGCGACAACTTGGGTCGACATGCTTAGCAGTCGATGGACCCTACCTCACAAGCAAAGAGGACCGAAATACCCTAAAATACATGAAATAAATAAAGCCAAAAATAAGCAATTAACTAAGCCAAGGATGGGAATTGAGATAAATTCTACAATTCGAACACTTGAGAGGGTACTTTAAGAAAACCTCTCGTAAGACAATGAAATAAGAGAATGTAGCTCAGGACGAAATTACACCATAAAATTGGTCCGACCTATTATGCTTAACGAAGCATAACGCAATGTTACACACTAAGTAAATATTATGGAATTCAATTAATTCCCTACCCCAACACAACACAAACAGATAAGAAAAATGGCAATGAATCCGCCACTATGTTCAAACACCTATCAATATTTTGTTCAAGGAGACCAACTAAAAGGAGTTGTGGGCCATAGAGAATTAAGCTCCGATCATGGAGGAACAAGTTCCGAGAGGGGAACTGTTAAAAACAACCGCAAGCAATACAACGGTAACTGTGAAATTCAATGTCATAAAAAGATAAACCCTTTGAATTATATGTATATCTTTAACTATGGTGATGAAAGAAGTGACCACACCTGCAACGTTACTTCGCATAGCATTCAATGCTCAAGCACTAACGTTATATGATGGTATTACTTAACCATTTGGTATTAAACCATATATTACATACCACGTTATTCATTTTAATAAACCATACTTTAAACTACACTGTATGACTTGTAGGATATATATCCTTACACTAATGTCATGACACCTGTCAATTACCATTTCATGATAGTAAAACCATATCATATATACTTATATATATATATATATATATATACATATATTCTTGGTTTTACACATATATGTTTACATATATGCAATTTCTATTGGATTTAATCATATAATAAATATAGTACTTTGGTTTACGACATTCATCATAATATTGGTATTAATAATGCATGTACTTTGCAATATGCTACCCTGGATTGCATAAACTGCAGTTTATCAACTTTATTCATTCATAACACCCATCATTTAATATTGCATGGTTCTCAACCATATTTTATACGTATTTTCCTACAAATATTAGTCACGCCTTTATGCACGTAAAATATATAACTTACCAAACTCCCTTTATTTGATGTTACATTTCATTATTTATGTAAAGCAATTATTCTCACTAGTTGTAATATATTATACAAACTCATATTGAGATTCCTATCTTGATATCATGTAACATTTGTATAATACCATAATAAACTTTTAAAGTTTATTCACTATACTCATTATTTTGTAAGCCCATTTATTCATTATTACCCCATTTGTTTTATGTGAATAGTCTTACTTATACAGGTACTATATCCACTTTAAATACCAACTGTATATGTGGAAGTATTATATATACATCTTCTTACTTCAAATATTTGTCAAGATTAATATCACTTAGCCAAGAAATTTCCAACCTTATGATTTAAATTCAATTGTACAATATCGTATAATTTAAATTTCTCCTATTTAGTACAACAACCATGACAAAAAGGTTCATCAATATGGGGAGACTATGAATACGGTGCGGATGGATCACCTATATCCATACTATATCTATACGGTGCGGATGGATATATCACTGATCCATACTATATCTATACGGTGCGGATGGATCACCTATATCCATACTATATCTATGAATACGGTGCGGATGGATCACCTATATCCATACTATATCTATGAATACGGTGCGGATGGATCACCTATATCCACTATATCTATGAATACGGTGCGGATGGATCACCTATATCATACTATATCTATGAATACGGTGCGGATGGATCACCTATATCCATACTATATCTATGAATACGGTGCGGATGGATCACCTATATCCATACTATATCTATGAATACGGTGCGGATGGATCACCTATATCCATACTATATCTATGAATACGGTGCGGATGGATCACCTATATCCATACTATATCTATGAATACGGTGCGGATGGATCACCTATATCCATACTATATCTATGAATACGGTGCGGATGGATCACCTATATCCATACTATATCTATGATACGGTGCGGATGGATCACCTATATCCATACTATATCTATGAATACGGTGCGGATGGATCACCTATATCCATACTATATCTATGAATACGGTGCGGATGGATCACCTATATCCATACTATATCTATGAATACGGTGCGGATGGATCACCTATATCCATACTATATCTATGAATACGGTGCGGATGGATCACCTATATCCATACTATATCTATGAATACGGTGCGGATGGATCACCTATATCCATACTATATCTATGAATACGGTGCGGATGGATCACCTATATCCATATCTATAAATACGGTGCGGATGGATCACCTATATCCATACTACATCTCCCTATATGAGAACTTGGAATGAAAAGGAATGATAATATAAGAAGGGTACGAATGTATGTACCAACATACCATTTAATTAATGGAAACAACCATATGTGCATATTTGAGACAAAATGGTAGTATAATTCAAATACGACCTTGGAACTTATAACACATAAGTATACATATTATGGATACAAGAATGAGGTAATGTATATATGTACACATTTAGATCTATACATAGTTGGAAAAAAAATTAATTAATTGAATGATTGTTTGTTGGACGTGCGAGGTTGAACTTAACCCTGGTCAGGTTCAGTGATACTGAGCACAAATTGGGGTGGAAGGATAGTCCAACACTTACGCTGACCACGTAAGGGTTGGATAACTCTCGAAACCTCTTACAAGTGGACACATGAACTACAAAATACGAAGGATGTGATATCGATGTAGAGGATACGAGCGGGTAGGGTACATTGATACATGATTCGAAACTTAGAGGTTACAACCTCACAAACTTCTAACATATGTAGTTGGGTAACCTTTCGACTGGAACTAATTGGGGTTAACCAGTAGTGTCAAGGCCATAATTGGGCTGAAGAATAAAGATTACTTAGAGACGAAAAACATGTAAATTGAACGTACACATTAAGGGATAAAAGAAGGTAGTGATACTAGGAGAGTAAACTAGCTAGCTACCCACGAATATGAGCGGTAATTTAAACTAAACCAATCATGGTAGCAATGACACGTCGATAACATTCAAATACCAAGAACTAAGTCATTAACACTCAAAAGGGGCAGCCAGAAACGAAAATCTAGATGCTTAAAAGCGCACCAAAAGCACGAATATCCAAACTCCAAAGGAACTGAATAGACAAAATACAATCCACAGAGACCGTGTATAAATTAAATTACCCATGCTAGCCAAGAGACTGGGCGAAAGAAATAATTAAACCATCCACTACCCTGAGAAGACTTAGTAAGGGAAAGCTAAACCCGAGGGTAATCAGAGACGCGCAGAAGCTGGTGGACCATATCGCACATCTTCCAGTTGAGTAACAAGTGACCTATCGGCCAATACCTTAAACCTAGAGAGGCTAAACCCGAATCCGTTTCTAGATCGGTACGACTACCGATAAGAGTCTTTTGGATACAGAGACTTAACCCTTAACATGATCAAGGCCCTTGATGAGAGTATATTGTAAACTACAATGCATAGAAACTAGAATGCTCAATGAGAGTTAAAACACCTTGAATCAAGGTTCTAGAATGGAATAAAAAGGATTACGTGGGCGTAATCCATTTTTAAGGGGGGTAGGCGTGTTTCGTTTTTGCTATGTTGTTGCTCGTATGATGTGCTATGTTTGGATGCTATGTGTGTGAACTGCGTTCGTATATGTTGTTGCTTGTATGATGTGATATATTTGCGTGAGTCACTGTATTGTAATTCTACAACCACACGTTGATGGTTGGTAGACTTGTGTGTGAAAATGTTAGGTACGTATATGTACGCTTTGTATGAATGAATGTTGCGTGCCATGGTTTGCACTCGGGCATGTTATATACATATACATTGCTAGCATCTTGGTTTACCATGAGTACTTGTGTGAAGCCACTGGTGTGGCATGGTGCTTAGAAGCAGTGAGAATGTTAATTATGAACTTAATCCGTCGTGTATTGTGAATGAAAACGGGACTGGATCCCTAAGATTACCAGGAGTAGAAAATATAAGTTAAAGAAGTAAGACTTCGGGACGAAGTCTCTTTTAAGGGGGGTAAGCTGAAATACCCCTAAATATTAAACGCATAAAATCATAACACGCTTTATAATATGGACATAAAATAACGTACGAACGATTAAAGCTAGTACACATATATATGTACGAACACGAAACATATGTACGTAACGTACGGTATCGTAACGTTGTAATAAAAATGAACGTCGCATAACCTTGTTACAAAATATGTAATAACACGATATAATGTATCGTCGCACATATAACGTAACGTTGTAAATATGTGACAATGTCGTCACCTAACCTCGTAACGAAAGGAAACAACAATGGTAATAACAACACGAAATAATATATAGTCACATATATATAAGTAACATATATAACTTATTCAAATAAAAAGAAAGGAAAAAGGGAGCAAAGACGCTCCCGTTGAGGCTCGAACCCGAGACCTCCTATACTTGTTCTAAGTGCTTAACCGGGTGAGCTGCGCTCAAATTCAGCAACCTATGCACACAGATTGAAACTAGTATTAAAACTAATCGGGTACAACAAAAAAAAAGAAAGAAAGAAACCAAATGTACTGAAGTAATCGTTCCTTCTCCCCCATTACCGACATATACCCAGCAACGTCATACTCCCTTGTTCCTTTTGCGAGCAGCACCCAGCACATTGGTGCCCAACCTTCACGTGCTCCTCATCCTTAACCCACCTCGTCCCATCCTTTCCGGTTTCAAAATCCACACCCACAACATAACTAATCGGGCCTCCTTACTTCTGTGCATGCGCACCATCTGGAACAGAGAAACAAAGCAAGACATACCCACCGTACTCCTCAGTTGTGCTGCTGTATCGTTGGTCAAAAAGAAAAAAAAAAAGAACAGTCAAGCCCATACCTTCCTGCCTAGTTGGGTATTGGTGCGCAAGCAGCTCAAGAACCTACTAATTCCATTACTGTTTGATACCATCTTTAAGTCTGTAAAAGTAGTCAAGGGGGTGGGACAACACTGGTGCACCAGAGTGTGCATTCCAAATTCCCACACCATTCTCTTGTGAATTGGAAACCATACTCCTCTTGTGCCTTGTACTGTGTGACGCATGAGCATATCAACATACAGATCAAGCCTCCTTTCTTCTGGCATGCACATGCTCCTGCCGACCAGAAACTCCCTCATCTCCCTCTGATTCTTCTCACGCAGATAGCTCCCTGTTCTTCCAGCTCCTCTTGCTCATTCCTATTCGAGAACCGGTCCAAGGTGAAATCAGGAAGCCATCCTGTTGTGGTCTATTTCCCGATTTTTCCTGATGCCAAAACAATGCCATTCTCTGCAATCAGTTTTCTCCTGCTCTTTTCAGGTGTAACTTCCTCATGCATTCCTCCAGACTGTGCTTGGACATCTACTGATTAAGTGTCGTGAGATTCCTGCTGGAAACATCGCTAGAGGGTAAGAATGCTAAAACAGATTCTCCTCTTTACCTCATTCGTTGTTGCCTCTGATTTATCAAACCTAACCTCTGAGAAATACTCTCAGCTACTGTCGGATAACCAAGGGCAGGAAGCATTGTAGTGTGCCAAGATCAACAAGGAGAGACAGCCAGGGTGTTAAACTGGTGAGCTACTCCTAAACTGCTGCCTGATAAAAAAAAACATAGGAAACGCATCTTTCGAACTCAGTTGTTATTTACTCCAAACCTGTTACATGACCGATAGAGTTTCTGTCAAGTTTTAAATATGAACCAGTAGGTTATACCTAGGGTGTATGAGTGATGCATTAGCCATCTAAGAAGTCTAAACAACTATAGCTAAAGGCCACGAGCAAGGGGTGGGTAAAAGTTCAAGGAATTCTGTATAACTTAACTAAGGAAAACCAATACAGGAACGTGAGTTACAATCTGCAGTTTTCTTCAGGTTTTGAGGTTTTATCGGTTTGCAGTTCCTGCTTGAATGGTGTAGCTGCGGTTTTGTTTGGAGTTCCAAGCTTTGGCTAAACATTTAACTTGGTGACTAGACATTTCAGGAGGGGCTAGTAAACGATGTATATAACAGAGAAAAAAAAACATGCATCAGCTTCTCTTCCAATTGTTTCAGATTATGCATTCCTTGAACTCGGTATCAGCCTGTTTCAGTAGAAGTAGCAGCACGATGTTGGAGTTGTCTTAAAGACCAAACGGTACTGGAAATACATAACTAAGTAGTTTAACAAGTTAGGGGAAAATAGGAAACAGATTACAAGAACAGAAAGAGAACAACGATAAAAAATATATATACATCTGTTACAGTTTTCTTGATTCAGATTTCTGTTTTTCGGTGTAAAGAATTTCCAGGGGCATTAGCCATGTTATTTGGGGTCTGTTCTTGAATTCAAAGGAAACTTTATAAAACCCTTAATCATGTGAGTAAATGGGGTGGGAGACTCTGGAAATCGAATCAGAAAACAAACATGGAGATAGCGGATGATGTAGCAGTTTTATGTTGCAACTTTGAGTTTCCTTTCCCTTTTAGTTCTGTGTAACAGATTGTCCCAGAACTATAACCCTTGTTGTCTTGGGTCTGTTTTGAGAGTTAAAACTGCATGAGGCTCTAACTAAATAGCTAAACCATTTGGGGAGTCATTTGACATACTAAAACAGAAAAAAAAGAAAGAAACATATATGTATCAGTTCCATGGTTTCAGGTTCAGAGGTTTCTGTTGCAGTTTCAGATTTTTGTAAGGGAGTTGAGAGAGGTTGTCTCGGTTTTGTTGGTTAACAATAAACCCAAGTCAGTACATATGCACCTATCTAAACTGGTATACTCGTTTAGGAAGTAGAAGTCAAGTTATTAGGCAGAAGAAAACAATAGAAGGAAAGTGCGTCAGTTCAGGATTTCTATTTTATTCAGTTTCCAGGTTGTAAGAGCTTTCAGGAGTGTAGCCCTATCTGCTTGAGGATGTTTTAAAAGTAAAACTATATTAAGCCAAGTAATTAGGTAAGTAGACAACCTAGGGGGAAAACTAGGCAATATACTAAACTGAAGTAAGCAACAGAAAGAATAAAAAAAAAGGGAGAACATCAACTTCAGTTTCGGTTTTTAATTCCTGAACTTCTGTTTCAATATACGACATACATCAGTGAGTTTAAAAGTGCATTTGGTGAACTAGAAAACAGATTAGAAGGCAGATGAATAACAACCAGAAAAGAAACTGAAAAGGAGTTGCAACAACTCATGGTTTCTGTATTATTCAGTTTCAGTGGTTCAGTAAGAAGGTGTTTCTGTAACTGTAACTTGGAACCCTGGGTTTGTCTTGGAGCTAGTGGGTTATTAAACGTATAAAAGAGGAACTAAGCAAGTTGAGAGAAACCTAGGACTCGGTGTTGATAGCAGAAGAGAAAGCTATAACAGAAACAAAAAAAAATATACATCAACTTCAGTTCTGAAAATTTGTACCTCCTACATGTTAATTTCTCAGGGGGTAGTTCTGTTGTTGTAGTGATTTAAAACTGCGTCAAACATATAGGTAAGTAACCAAGATAGTAGTGAGGAAAATGTGGGAAACTAAGAATCAAACTAAAATAACAGGAGAAGCATTGACAGAAGAAGAAAAAAAAAACCGTATCAGTTCTATTTTAATTCTGGCAGTTTCTGTGTAGAGTCTTTCACAGAGGTGTGTGCCTTGCTCCTTGGGTTGAAAATGAACTAGAGTTTTTTTTAAACTGTCTTAACTAAGAATGTAAGTTAGTTGGGAGGAGGTTGTAGTTCGGTTTAGGAAAAACAGAAAAGAGATTGAAGAGACATAAACCAGCTATAACAGAAAGTTCACATCAGGTCACCAGTTTCTTGAAGTGTAGCTTATCAGATTTTCTGGTTTTGTACAAAGAGACTTCGGGGACATGGTCTAGGTTAATCTTGGGTTCTGTTATTGAATTCTAAAACTATCTAACACACTAAGTCACGTAAGAAAAGAAGTGGGAGAATCTATAAGTCAAACCTGAGAACAAAGAAAAAAAAAGAGTGAACAGATGGGGATATATCAGTTCATACTTCAGTTTTCTGTTATGATTGGTCTCTGTATAACTGAATTATAGGTGTGTTAAGAGTTGTGAGTTTGATTAATAATCCACCCAATTCGTTGCTAATACACTCAGGTAGTTTGGGATATTCATGGGGGAGGTTAGTAGACCCTCAAACAGACATAAAAGATGGAAGGAAGAGGGAGAGGTTATGCATAGGTTTCTGTTTTCTGTTTTATGATTTTGACTTCAGATTTCAGTAGTTGTTGTTTTGTGTTATTAAATACTGAAGTTAGTGAGTGCCTTAGTGGTTTAGTCTTGGGTTCAAAACATGGTTAACACCCATATTTAGTGGGGTAAGTACTGTGAGAAGGAATTCTCTCGGTTGAACTAACTAGGAACAAGAACCGAGAAGAGATATGTAAGTGTGACTTCAGATTTCGATAATGTCGCAGTTTCTGTATAACTGGTTACAAGGGTATTATAAGTGTGATTCTAGTTTAATAAAGAACCCAAATAATAGCTAATAAATGTAGCTGGGTTAGCGAGGAATGTTGAGAGGGTTAGGCATCTATTACTACATTGAGAGTGTAGTTAGATAAGGTGTTACAAGGGATTGTGTCCCAGATTTTAAAACTTTTGGACTGCTGTATAAATGAGTTTAGGGGTATTCCATGGTCTATATTACCACTACTCAAGGGTTAAAACATTCTCACCTATTCATCTAAGGAGGGAACGCACATTAGACGGGTTATATCTTTGTTACATAAACTCGTTACATAAACTCGTTACATAACTAGCGCTGCAAACGCCCTAAAACATTAATTAAGGAAAAAGGACTTAGTCAACGTGTAAAACAAAGATATGAATATCCTAGGAGTAAGATAAGCCTAGAATTAATGCATGTGAGGTTATAAGAATTTATATAAACTAAGCATCTAACAACATACCTAGGGAATAACATATATATAAAGTGTCATCACATGAAATGATAAACTGACACATTGCTTTAATTAACGCTAGGGCCGTAGCGAACTCCGATCGGAACCCGTTTGTGAGACGACACTTGCTTCCGATCCAGGTATGGACATGTGTGGTTCGTATGTTGCCGTGTTACACGGCTTGTTTGTTGTGTCTTGTGTGCAAATGACCGTAAGATTAATGCATGAAATTGGATTGCTTGTTTATCTTGCTTACATGATTGCTATACCATTGTTGCCTATGATTTGCGCGCACACAGTAGTTTAGTCCCTTCTCGTTTATGGAACTTGAATGAAACACGACGAACTACGCAAACAAAACGAAACAACTATACAAGAAGAAATCTCCTCTTAAACTATAGGGGATTTCTAATGACACCCACTATGGTGTCGAACTTATAATGATAATGAAAAGTAAAATACCTATTGGTGGAACACATCCTGAAGTCTAGAGATGACCCCGCTTCCTCGACGCACGACGCCGGCAATGGAGGATTGGCTATGAGAAGAAGTTCTTCAACTCGTGGTGATAAGAGAATTCACAAATAACCCTTAAAGAAACAAGGAAAGATTAGCACTTACATGAGATGGTCACGGGATCTAAACTATATCCCCAGACCTGGTGCAAGGAAATAGGAAGGAAATACACTTTAAGGGAACAAGAGAAAAAAATAAACACACAACGCTCGAATGATCCCATAGTGAGGATCATGGGTATAACATACCTATGCACACGTTTTATTACTTACATGAATTGTTGTTGCTATACTAGTTGCTCGTTGTGCTTGGATGCGTGTTTGATGTGCTATGATGCCAGCATGTTGTGCTTGGTTGTTGTTGCTAATGTGTTACTACCTTTAAGTGTGTATGATACTATGATGTACTGTGGTGTGTTTTACTGCTTTATTATAGCATGTAAATTGACTTAATAATATTCGACCAATAGTCGTGTGACCAGCGGAAAGTGGTATCAGAGCGTGTTGCGCTCTGATGACTGGAACAGAGAGGTACCGAGCATAGGAAAACCTGAATTCGGGGAAATGGGGTTAAGGGTTAGTATGTGAGGCGCGTTGGTTAGGGTTTCACCGTTGTTTACTGGATACCTACAGACACCAACACCTACACCCGACCTCCACATCCCTAGTTAAATTCAGACAAAGAACGCCGGAGAGGTCGAAAGCCTCCTCACACTCGGGAAAACCCGATCCGGCAATAACTTAATGTTATTACCCCGTGAAGAAAAGACTATATCATACAACAATCCCAAGATTTGAAGCTCTGACTAGAGCGTGAAGGTCAAAGACATAGCCAAAGGAAAAAAAATAATAAAAAAAATAAATAAATACCCATTGAGGGACCAATTTTAGCGACAACTTGGGTCAACATGCTTAGCAGTCGATGGACCCTACCTCACAAGCAAAGAGGACCGAAATACCCTAAAATACATGAAATAAATAAAGCCAAAAATAAGCAATTAACTAAGCCAAGGATGGGAATTGAGATAAATTCTACAATTCGAACACTTGAGAGGGTACTTTAAGAAAACCTCTCGTAAGATAATGAAATAAGAGAATGTAGCTCAGGACGAAATTACACCATAAAATTGGTCCGACCTATTATGCTTAACGAAGCATAACGCAATGTTACACACTAAGTAAATATTATGGAATTCAATTAATTCCCTACCCCAACACAACACAAACAGATAAGAAAAATGGCAATGAATCCGCCACTATGTTCAAACACCTATCAATATTTTGTTCAAGGAGACCAACTAAAAGGAGTTGTGGGCCATAGAGAATTAAGCTCCGATCATGGAGGAACAAGTTCCGAGAGGGGAACTGTTAAAACAACCGCAAGCAATACAACGGTAACTGTGAAATTCAATGTCATAAAAAGATAAACCCTTTGAATTATATGTATATCTTTAACTATGGTGATGAAAGAAGTGACCACACCTGCAACGTTACTTCGCATAGCATTCAATGCTCAAGCACTAACGTTATATGATGGTATTACTTAACCATTTGGTATTAAACCATATATTACATACCACGTTATTCATTTTAATAAACCATACTTTAAACTACACTGTATGACTTGTAGGATATATATCCTTACACTAATGTCATGACACCTGTCAATTACCATTTCATGATAGTAAAACCATATCATATATACTTATATATATATATACATATATTCTTGGTTTTACACATATATGTTTACATATATGCAATTTCTATTGGATTTAATCATATAATAAATATAGTACTTTGGTTTACGACATTCATCATAATATATGGTATTAATAATGCATGTACTTTGCAATATGCTACCCTGGATTGTATAAACTGCAGTTTATCAACTTTATTCATTCATAACACCCATCATTTAATATTGCATGGTTCTCAACCATATTTTATACGTATTTTCCTACAAATATTAGTCACGCCTTTATGCACGTAAAATATATATAACTTACCAAACTCCCTTTATTTGATGTTACATTTCATTATTTTATGTAAAGCAATTATTCTCACTAGTTGTAATATATTATACAAACTCATATTGAGATTCCTATCTTGATATCATGTAACATTTGTATAATACCATAATAAACTTTTAAAGTTTATTCACTATACTCATTATTTTGTAAGCCCATTTATTCATTATTACCCCATTTGTTTTATGTGAATAGTCTTACTTATACAGGTACTATATCCACTTTAAATACCAACTGTATGTGGAAGTATTTATATATACATCTTCTTACTTCAAATATTTGTCAAGATTAATATCACTTAGCCAAGAAATTTCCAACCTTATGATTTAAATTCAATTGTACAATATCGTATAATTTAAATTTCTCCTATTTAGTACAACAACCATGACAAAAAGGTTCATCAATATGGGGAGACTATGAATACGGTGCGGATGGATCACCTATATCCATACTATATCTATATACGGTGCGGATGGATCACCTATATCCATACTATATCTATGACGGTGCGGATGGATCACCTATATCCATACTATATCTATGAATACGGTGCGGATGGATCACCTATATCCATACTATATCTATGAATACGGTGCGGATGGATCACCTATATCCATACTATATCTATGAATACGGTGCGGATGGATCACCTATATCCATACTATATCTATGAATACGGTGCGGATGGATCACCTATATCCATACTATATCTATGAATACGGTGCGGATGGATCACCTATATCCATACTATATCTATGAATACGGTGCGGATGGATCACCTATATCCATACTATATCTATGAATACGGTGCGGATGGATCACCTATATCCATACTATATCTATGAATACGGTGCGGATGGATCACCTATATCCATACTATATCTATGAATACGGTGCGGATGGATCACCTATATCCATACTATATCTATGAATACGGTGCGGATGGATCACCTATATCCATACTATATCTATGAATACGGTGCGGATGGATCACCTATATCCATACTATATCTATGAATACGGTGCGGATGGATCACCTATATCCATACTATATCTATGAATACGGTGCGGATGGATCACCTATATCCATACTATATCTATGAATACGGTGCGGATGGATCACCTATATCCATATCTATAAATACGGTGCGGATGGATCACCTATATCCATACTACATCTCCCTATATGAGAACTTGGAATGAAAAGGAATGATAATATAAGAAGGGTACGAATGTATGTACCAATACCATTTAATTAATGGAAACAACCATATGTGCATATTTGAGACAAAATGGTAGTATAATTCAAATACGACCTTGGAACTTATAACACATAAGTATACATATTATGGATACAAGAATGAGGTAATGTATATATGTACACATTTAGATCTATACATAGTTGGAAAAAAAAATTAATTAATTGAATGATTGTTTGTTGGACGTGCGAGGTTGAACTTAACCCTGGTCAGGTTAAGTGATACTGAGCACAAATTGGGGTGGAAGGATAGTCCAACACTTACGCTGACCACGTAAGGGTTGGATAACTCTCGAAACCTCTTACAAGTGGACACATGAACTACAAAATACGAAGGATGTGATATCGATGTAGAGGATACGAGCGGGTAGGGTACATTGATACATGATTCGAAACTTAGAGGTTACAACCTCACAAACTTCTAACATATGTAGTTGGGTAACCTTTCGACTGGAACTAATTGGGGTTAACCAGTAGTGTCAAGGCCATAATTGGGCTGAAGAATAAAGATTACTTAGAGACGAAAACATCTAAATTGAACGTACACATTAAGGGATAAAAGAAGGTAGTGATACTAGGAGAGTAAACTAGCTAGCTACCCACGAATATGAGCGGTAATTTAAACTAAACCAATCATGGTAGCAATGACACGTCGATAACATTCAAATACCAAGAACTAAGTCATTAACACTCAAAAGGGGCAGCCAGAAACGAAAATCTAGATGCTTAAAAGCGCACCAAAAGCACGAATATCCAAACTCCAAAGGAACTGAATAGACAAAATACAATCCACAGAGACCGTGTATAAATTAAATTACCCATGCTAGCCAAGAGACTGGGCGAAAGAAATAATTAAACCATCCACTACCCTGAGAAGACTTAGTAAGGGAAAGCTAAACCCGAGGGTAATCAGAGACGCGCAGCAGAAGCTGGTGGACCATATCGCACATCTTCCAGTTGAGTAACAAGTGACCTATCGGCCAATACCTTAAACCTAGAGAGGCTAAACCCGAATCCGTTTCTAGATCGGTACGACTACCGATAAGAGTCTTTTGGATACAGAGACTTAACCCTTAACATGATCAAGGCCCTTGATGAGAGTATATTGTAAGCTACAATGCATAGAAACTAGAATGCTCAATGAGAGTTAAAACACCTTGAATCAAGGTTCTAGAATGGAATAAAAAGGATTACGTGGGCGTAATCCATTTTTAAGGGGGGTAGGCGTGTTTCGTTTTTGCTATGTTGTTGCTCGTATGATGTGCTATGTTTGGATGCTATGTGTGTGAACTGCGTTCGTATATGTTGTTGCTTGTATGATGTGATATATTTGCGTGAGTCACTGTATTGTAATTCTACAACCACACGTTGATGGTTGGTAGACTTGTGTGTGAAAATGTTAGGTACGTATATGTACGCTTTGTATGAATGAATGTTGCGTGCCATGGTTTGCACTCGGGCATGTTATATATATACATTGCTAGCATCTTGGTTTACCATGAGTACTCGTGTGAAGCCACTGGTGTGGCATGGTGCTTAGAAGCAGTGAGAATGTTAATTATGAACTTAATCTGTTGTGTATCGTGAATGAAAACGGGACTGGATCCCTAAGATTACCAGGAGTAGAAAATATAAGTTAAAGAAGTAAGACTTCGGGACGAAGTCTCTTTTAAGGGGGGTAAGCTGAAATACCCCTAAATATTAAACGCATAAAATCATAACACGCTTTATAATATGGACATAAAATAACGTACGAACGATTAAAGCTAGTACACATATATATGTACGAACACGAAAACATATGTACGTAACGTTACGGTATCGTAACGTTGTAATAAAAATGAACGTCGCATAACCTTGTTACAAAATATGTAATAACACGATATAATGTATCGTCGCACATATAACGTAACGTTGTAAATATGTGACAATGTCGTCACCTAACCTCGTAACGAAAGGAAACAACAATGGTAATAACAACACGAAATAATATATAGTCACATATATATAAGTAGACATATATAACTTATTCAAATAAAAAGAAAGGAAAAAGGGAGCAAAGACGCTCCCGTTGAGGCTCAACCCAGACCTCCTATACTTGTTCTAAGTGCTTAACCGGGTGAGCTGCGCTCAAATTCAGCAACCTATGCACACAGATTGAAACTAGTATTAAAACTAATCGGGTACAACAAAAAAAAGAAAGAAAGAAACCAAATGTACTGAAGTAATCGTTCCTTCTCCCCCATTACCGACATATACCCAGCAACGTCATACTCCCTTGTTCCTTTTGCGAGCAGCACCCAGCACATTGGTGCCCAACCTTCACGTGCTCCTCATCCTTAACCCACCTCGTCCCATCCTTTCCGGTTTCAAAATCCACACCCACAACATAACTAATCGGGCCTCCTTACTTCTGTGCATGCGCACCATCTGGAACAGAGAAACAACAAGACATACCCACCGTACTCCTCAGTTGTGCTGCTGTATCGTTGGTCAAAAAGAAAAAAAAAAGAACAGTCAAGCCCATACCTTCCTGCCTAGTTGGGTATTGGTGCGCAAGCAGCTCAAGAACCTACTAATTCCATTACTGTTTGATACCATCTTTAAGTCTGTAAAAGTAGTCAAGGGGGTGGGACAACACTGGTGCACCAGAGTGTGCATTCCAAATTCCCACACCATTCTCTTGTGAATTGGAAACCATACTCCTCTTGTGCCTTGTACTGTGTGACGCATGAGCATATCAACATACAGATCAAGCCTCCTTTCTTCTGGCATGCACATGCTCCTGCCGACCAGAAACTCCCTCATCTCCCTCTGATTCTTCTCACGCAGATAGCTCCCTGTTCTTCCAGCTCCTCTTGCTCATTCCTATTCGAGAACCGGTCCAAGGTGAAATCAGGAAGCCATCCTGTTGTGGTCTATTTCCCGATTTTTCCTGATGCCAAAACAATGCCATTCTCTGCAATCAGTTTTCTCCTGCTCTTTTCAGGTGTAACTTCCTCATGCATTCCTCCAGACTGTGCTTGGACATCTACTGATTAAGTGTCGTGAGATTCCTGCTGGAAACATCGCTAGAGGGTAAGAATGCTAAAACAGATTCTCCTCTTTACCTCATTCGTTGTTGCCTCTGATTTATCAAACCTAACCTCTGAGAAATACTCTCAGCTACTGTCGGATAACCAAGGGCAGGAAGCATTGTAGTGTGCCAAGATCAACAAGGAGAGACAGCCAGGGTGTTAAACTGGTGAGCTACTCCTAAACTGCTGCCTGATAAAAAAAAACATAGGAAACGCATCTTTCGAACTCAGTTGTTATTTACTCCAAACCTGTTACATGACCGATAGAGTTTCTGTCAAGTTTTAAATATGAACCAGTAGGTTATACCTAGGGTGTATGAGTGATGCATTAGCCATCTAAGAAGTCTAAACAACTATAGCTAAAGGCCACGAGCAAGGGGTGGGTAAAAGTTCAAGGAATTCTGTATAACTTAACTAAGGAAAACCAATACAGGAACGTGAGTTACAATCTGCAGTTTTCTTCAGGTTTTGAGGTTTTATCGGTTTGCAGTTCCTGCTTGAATGGTGTAGCTGCGGTTTTGTTTGGAGTTCCAAGCTTTGGCTAAACATTTAACTTGGTGACTAGACATTTCAGGAGGGGCTAGTAAACGGATGTATATAACAGAGAAAAAAAAACATGCATCAGCTTCTCTTCCAATTGTTTCAGATTATGCATTCCTTGAACTCGGTATCAGCCTGTTTCAGTAGAAGTAGCAGCACGATGTTGGAGTTGTCTTAAAGACCAAACGGTACTGGAAATACATAACTAAGTAGTTTAACAAGTTAGGGGAAAATAGGAAACAGATTACAAGAACAGAAAGAGAACAACGATAAAAAATATATATACATCTGTTACAGTTTTCTTGATTCAGATTTCTGTTTTTCGGTGTAAAGAATTTCCAGGGGCATTAGCCATGTTATTTGGGGTCTGTTCTTGAATTCAAAGGAAACTTTATAAAACCCTTAATCATGTGAGTAAATGGGGTGGGAGACTCTGGAAATCGAATCAGAAAACAAACATGGAGATAGCGGATGATGTAGCAGTTTTATGTTGCAACTTTGAGTTTCCTTTCCCTTTTAGTTCTGTGTAACAGCTTGTCCCAGAAATATAACCCTTGTTGTCATGGGTCTGTTTTGAGAGTTAAAACTGCATGAGGCTCTAACTAAATAGCTAAACCATTTGGGGAGTCTTTTGACACTCTAAAACAAAAAAAAAAGAAAGAAACATATATGTATCAGTTCCATGGTTTCAGGTTCAGAGGTTTCTGTTGCAGTTTCAGATTTTTGTAAGGGAGTTGAGAGAGGTTGTCACGGTTTTGTTGGTTAACAATAAGCCCAAGTCAGTACAAATGCACCTATCTACACTGGTACACTCGTTTAGGAAGTAGAAGTCAAGTTTTAGGCAGAAAGAAAACAATAGAAGGAAAGTGCATCAGTTCAGGATTTCTATTTTATTCAGTTTCCAGGTTGTATAGAGCTTTCAGGAGTGTAGCCCTATCTGCTTGAGGATGTTTTAAAAGTAAAACTATATTAAGCCAAGTAATTAGGTAAGTAGACAACCTAGGGGGAAAACTAGGCAATATACTAAACTGAAGTAAGCAACAGAAAGAATAAAAAAAAAGGGAGAACATCAACTTCAGTTTCGGTTTTTAATTCCTGAACTTCTGTTTCAATATACGACATACATCAGTGAGTTTAAAAGTGCATTTGGTGAACTAGAAAACAGATTAGAAGGCAGATGAATAACAACCAGAAAAGAAACTGAAAAGGAGTTGCAACAACTCATGGTTTCTGTATTATTCAGTTTCAGTGGTTCAGTAAGAAGGTGTTTCTGTAACTGTAACTTGGAACCCTGGGTTTGTCTTGGAGCTAGTGGGTTATTAAACGTATAAAAGAGGAACTAAGCAAGTTGAGAGAAACCTAGGACTCGGGTGTTGATAGCAGAAGAGAAAGCTATAACAGAAACAAAAAAAAATATACATCAACTTCAGTTCTGAAAATTTGTACCTCCTACATGTTAATTTCTCAGGGGGTTTCTGTTGTTGTAGTGATTTAAAACTGCGTCAAACATATAGGTAAGTAACCAAGATAGTAGTGAGGAAAATGTGGGAAACTAAGAATCAAACTAAAATAACAGGAGAAGCATTGACAGAAGAAGAAGAAAAAAAAAACCGTATCAGTTCTATTTTAATTCTGGCAGTTTCTGTGTAGAGTCTTTCACAGAGGTGTGTGCCTTGCTCCTTGGGTTGAAAATGAACTAGAGTTTTTTTTAAACTGTCTTAACTAAGAATGTAAGTTAGTTGGGAGGAGGTTGTAGTTCGGTTTAGGAAAAACAGAAAAGAGATTGAAGAGACATAAACCAGCTATAACAGAAAGTTCACATCAGGTCACCAGTTTCTTGAAGTGTAGCTTATCAGATTTTCTGGTTTTGTACAAAGAGACTTCGGGGACATGGTCTAGGTTAATCTTGGGTTCTGTTATTGAATTCTAAAACTATCTAACACACTAAGTCACGTAAGAAAAGAAGTGGGAGAATCTATAAGTCAAACCTGAGAACAAAGAAAAAAAAAGAGTGAACAGATGGGGATATATCAGTTCATACTTCAGTTTTCTGTTATGATTGGTCTCTGTATAACTGAATTATAGGTGTGTTAAGAGTTGTGAGTTTGATTAATAATCCACCCAATTCGTTGCTAATACACTCAGGTA
Organism: Limonium bicolor; assembly: GCA_023374045.1. NCBI lineage: Eukaryota > Viridiplantae > Streptophyta > Magnoliopsida > Caryophyllales > Plumbaginaceae > Limonium > Limonium bicolor. The sequence continues at coordinate 372,235,432 of CM041778.1, read as the reverse complement.
GTTTGGGATATTCATGGGGGAGGTTAGTAGACCCTCAAACAGACATAAAAGATGGAAGGAAGAGGGAGAGGTTATGCATAGGTTTCTGTTTTCTGTTTTATGATTTTGACTTCAGATTTCAGTAGTTGTTGTTTTGTGTTATTAAATACTGAAGTTAGTGAGTGCCTTAGTGGTTTAGTCTTGGGTTCAAAACATGGTTAACACCCATATTTAGTGGGGTAAGTACTGTGAGAAGGAATTAACTCTCGGTTGAACTAACTAGGAACAAGAACCGAGAAGAGATATGTAAGTGTGACTTCAGATTTCGATAATGTCGCAGTTTCTGTATAACTGGTTACAAGGGTATTATAAGTGTGATTCTAGTTTAATAAAGAACCCAAATAATAGCTAATAAATGTAGCTGGGTTAGCGAGGAATGTTGAGAGGGTTAGGCATCTATTACTACATTGAGAGTGTAGTTAGATAAGGTGTTACAAGGGATTTGTGTCCCAGATTTTAAAACTTTTGGGCTGCTGTATAAATGAGTTTAGGGGTATTCCATGGTCTATATTACCACTACTCAAGGGTTAAAACATTCTCACCTATTCATCTAAGGAGGGAACGCACATTAGACGGGTTATATCTTTGTTACATAAACTCGTTACATAAACTCGTTACATAACTAGCGCTGCAAACGCCCTAAAACATTAATTAAGGAAAAAGGACTTAGTCAACGTGTAAAACAAAGATATGAATATCCTAGGAGTAAGATAAGCCTAGAATTAATGCATGTGAGGTTATAAGAATTTATATAAACTAAGCATCTAACAACATACCTAGGGAATAACATACGATATAAAGTGTCATCACATGAAATGATAAACTGACACATTGCTTTAATTAACGCTAGGGCCGTAGCGAACTCCGATCGGAACCCGTTTGTGAGACGACACTTGCTTCCGATCCAGGTATGGACATGTGTGGTTCGTATGTTGCCGTGTTACACGGCTTGTTTGTTGTGTGTCTTGTGTGCAAATGACCGTAAGATTAATGCATGAAATTGGATTGCTTGTTTATCTTGCTTACATGATTGCTATACCATTGTTGCCTATGATTTGCGCGCACACAGTAGTTTAGTCCCTTCTCGTTTATGGAACTTGAATGAAACACGACGAACTACGCAAACAAAACGAAACAACTATACAAGAAGAAATCTCCTCTTAAACTATAGGGGATTTCTAATGACACCCACTATGGTGTCGAACTTATAATGATAATGAAAAGTAAAATACCTATTGGTGGAACACATCCTGAAGTCTAGAGATGACCCCGCTTCCTCGACGCACGACGCCGGCAATGGAGGATTGGCTATGAGAAGAAGTTCTTCAACTCGTGGTGATAAGAGAATTCACAAATAACCCTTAAAGAAACAAGGAAGATTAGCACTTACATGAGATGGTCACGGGATCTAAACTATATCCCCAGACCTGGTGCAAGGAAATAGGAAGGAAATACACTTTAAGGGAACAAGAGAAAAGAAATAAAAACACACAACGCTCGAATGATCCCATAGTGAGGATCATGGGTATAACATACCTATGCACACGTTTTATTACTTACATGAATTGTTGTTGCTATACTAGTTGCTCGTTGTGCTTGGATGCGTGTTTGATGTGCTATGATGCCAGCATGTTGTGCTTGGTTGTTGTTGCTAATGTGTTACTACCTTTAAGTGTGTATGATACTATGATGTACTGTGGTGTGTTTTATTGCTTTATTATAGCATGTAAATTGACTTAATAATATTCGACCAAGTAGTCGTGTGGCCCGGCAACATACGGGCTACACACGTTCATACTCAGCGTAGTTTGCTGAGTCCTTCCCAAACCAAATTTTTACAGGTACTATGCCGACGATAACGAACGGAGCGGGCGGAGCGGGATGGCTACCATGGGGGTAGTCCATCAGGGCATAACGTTTGAGGATGTGGCTATATGTTTAATGTACCCGAGATGTAATTTTCAGTTTATAATTTGGCAATTTGTTGTAGACACTCGATATTTGAAATTGTATCTTATATTGTATTTGAGTTTTGGTGAGAACTGTTTCCAGTCATGCAGACCGTAACTTAGTATTAGCGATGTGGTCTGTCAACCACGTGGGTGGTTGGCATCTGTAGCACCCGGATGGTATCGAGAATCCGCTGCGTGGTTATCATGTATTATGACTAGGAGCTTGGTTTTGTACTATTGAATATTTATTCGGG
>CM041778.1:372118875-372232687 GCA_023374045.1 Limonium bicolor | reverse complement strand
CAAGTCGAGTACTATACATAGTGCCATTAGGGTAGCAACATATAAAAAATGAAAGGAATAATATTAAGTCATTGACACCACTCACTCAAGTAGAGTTGTCAATTTTGACCCAAACCTGAAACCTTCGTTTCATCCGAACCCGAAACCCGACCCAAACCCATTTATTTCAAATATATTAAACCCAAAACATGATTGACCCGAACCTGAAATTGACCCAAACCCAAATGACCCGAAATACTAATGACCCGAAACTGACCCGATCAAATGGCTTGAAAAAATAGTAACTCAAAATTGACCAAACGCGAATAGCATGAAATAATAGTGACCCTTAATTGTCCCAAACTCGATAACCTAAATAATGACAAAAACTTGATTTTACTTGATTAAATCAAAACAAAATTCAGAATATGCATTGTATTGACTTTTTGTAATCTAGATATTGTATTCTGATTGAAATTATGTATATATTACTTAATAATTCTTTTAAAAATATTAGTCATGATTTGAAATAACCAAAACCTGATTCTACATGACATTGTTACAATTTGAACCCGATTTAACCTGAACTCGAATGACTTGAACCCGATTTAACCTGAACCCGAATGACTTGAACCCGAAATGAGCAAAAACTTTAACGACCCGAGCGGTTATTGACCTGAACAGATATGACCTAAAACCCGAACGGATAATCTATTTCACAGATCCACTTACAGACAACACGAGCAAGAAACAAACAGATAGCATGACAATATGTCTTCAATAGCCAATTGGATTTTTCCCAACCCAAAGAGAAAAGTCGTAGCTTCCAGCAAGGTCAGGGATTCCCTAGAGAACGAACAAAGACTGGGTTTTGAATAAATGGGAATGATTGAGGTCATATCATAGAGACAACCCTTCATGACCACCGACAAGCCCCTCACCATAGAAAAAACCATCAGGCTGAATCAACCTCACTAAACAACTTTGAGCCTTACGTAACTGCACCTCTACTGGTTAGTCTAACTTATGACATAGACTTTCTGCTTCTCAAGGGAGGGCACAAGTCAGGGGGATAGTGGATCCTTCTTCTTTGAAAGCGGCACACCCAAATCAACATGTTTTGGATTAAGAGCCAACCAAGTGAAGAGCGAACTAGACTGTTTCAGCACTCTGACCTCAACTAACAATCTGTGACAAACCGACTGCTCCGATCATATTGAACCACTTGAAACATGAAAAGATCCAAAACGTGACAATACGAAGTCATCCAACACATGGAAAACAAATTTAATCCCTTGAAACTGATACAAAGCTAGTACCTCTGGAATTTTGGGCTTTACCAGATGGACATCCTTGTACCTGTAAACTTGTGATTGGCAAAAACAGGAGTAGAGATTGTAAAGCAGCCATAATGGCACCCTCCGGTTCTGCATGCAGGTGCTGCTCCAAATGTATTGGTTTCAAAATCTCCTCCTTGAGTGCCTTGCTGAGGTCTTATCATAATGCTGTAATTGATTAGACCAAGCAAAGAGATCAGACCGACCTCTAAGGAAGCCAATGAGACAGATCACCCAGGCAAGGTAGCTCTAAACTTGATGACATGAACAAGGTAGATCACCTGGATAATGCTAAGCTAAACATGAAGAAGGAAGATCCTTTGAAGAGCCCTGAAATGAATATCAATTCGATCATGCTCTACCAAACCTTTCCCTTCTTCTAAATCAAGTCAGCGTCCACTCTATCAAAAAATCCTGCTCAACACCAAAATGATTGAGATTTGCGATCCCCCCGTTGCTTAGGGTTTTCATAGTCAGTATCTTGGACCTCAATAAACGAAGAATTTTGGGGCACAATAGTTTCACCCTGTTGGCAACCAGACTCATTATCTACAAGACTTCCTTCAAATTCTCCAAGGAGCACTTGTGACCTGCTCTAATACAACTGCACGGACCTTCCATCGATTTTTCCTCTTGCAGTACCAAATATCCCTTGCAATCTCTTTCTGGAGCGTTTGAGACCTACCCTTTCATAGAGTGAGATGGCTGTAGAAGGAACTAAATATATGATTAAGAAGACAGAAAAATGATGCAGACCTTTCGTCGAACACCATGTAGGTGTAGACTAACATTGACAGAGAGAGCCAGATGTAAAAGGATGACAACCCCTATTCTGAACAAATATCGTACTAACCACATCTTTCAAAGATATCTGTGCTTGAGGAGGGAGATAAGGCCCAGCAAGATTATAATGTTTCTGGGCTAGTGTATGGAAGAAAGAAAGGGAAAATATTGTTAGATCAGGCCTCAGTAATGACGTGCCAAATTTAGGGTTAAATAAACTGGTTTCAGAGGGAAGCGAGGAGAATAGAAAGACGAGTCCTGCTGACTCGGGGCAAAGCCATTTTAGCAATTTCCTCAACAGTGAGGCTTCTGAATGCACTGTGGTTGCAAGGTGACTATCAATCAGAATTGTGGATGTTGAAGGTCTCTCCAACAATCACAAAGGGATTCTGCAGAGAACTATGAGGGAGGAGCTGCTCGGCGCTATTGCTAATTGAGCAATTTTTGAGTTCCAGAGAATTTGGGGGTTGGGGTTACGATGAAGGAAATCAATCAAAAGAAGGATGAGAGATTTGAAAATTCAATGATGGGTCCCGCAAAACTCAGGTTAGCGCCAGAGTGGGAGGTAGAATGCAAGCAAATTGGGGGATGAGGCAGCAGGCAAGCTGGAAGGAGAATAGGAAGATTGGTTATATCCTGGGATGAGCAGGAGATTAAGGTGAAGGGTCATGTGATGTGATAGGTAGAAGTGTGGAATTCGTTGCAAAAGGAGAAGAAAGTGGAGAAACTATGATTCTCTTATGCTGTCTGGTACCTCCTCGTGAATGAAAAATGAAATGGTATATGAAGGGAAGATATCAGCCCAAGATTTAACAGGAAGAATATCAAAACTGTATGTTGGAATTTAGTGCCTCAAATGAATAGGAAGGAAAAATAGAGAATGTTTTGAAGAGATCGCACGGCTGGGGTAGGGCGGTGGATATTGGAAAAAGTAGATTAAAGGGCAGGTGCAAGGTGCATAGTTTTGGGGAAGTGAGAAGATGATTAATGTAGGTGCTACTGGTTTTTGGTAAATTTTGTGTTCGCTTATGAGCTGTGCTCATCAGGATGAAAAAGCCAATGCTTTGGCCTGATGAAGGATGCTCAACTTTAGAAGCTTAATTGTGATTACCTGCAGTTATTTAGGTAGTTTAGTTTTCGGATGCTGTTGTGAGGTGGTTTTGTATCTTTTGGTTGTCTTTGTTGGGTAGGTTGATGAAATCTGTATATTGTAACCTTTCGGCTATTTAGCCACTATCTATAAAAAAAATCTGTGCTTGAGGAAGCTGACGTTGCCTAACAATTTCCCTTGGCAAGGTGAGCTTTGCAAACCCGGCATGTGAATCAAGCTGGCTTGATTCATGCAGAATAGGGTGTAGTCGCTTAAACACCAGAAACTGATCATTGAGAGACTTGGTTTTAATGGCAGGAAGGAGGACTTTAGGGGTAAAAGCTAATAACGATGCTGGAGAGAATTGGATTTGATAGATTGCACGTAGATGATTTGGATGGGAAAACATAAGGGGAAGGTGGGTGGAGTTGAGAACAAGCAAGGATGAGGAAAGGGAGGATAGAGCGTTTCTGCTCCTCCCCCATTATCTTTCGAGGTGGAAAGCGTTTTAGGAATGTCATGATATTTGTGTTGTCAAAATACACGTCAACTTTAGTTCATGTGCACTTCAAGCTGAATCTGTATGGAGTATTGTTCGTTTGAATATAGTTATTGAGTTTTATAACACTTATCTGATTATTATATAAACTAAATGTCATCTGTCATGGAATTCCGCGAAACATGTGTCTAGAGTTATGCGGGATTAACTTCTGCTCTTGCGTTTTTCTGATTCCTAATGCATATAATTGAAGGGAATTAACTTTTTTTCTTGCCCTACGTGGCCTAATTTACAATGCAGCAAGGAGCAACTTGAGATGAAGCTACTTTATGCAATCAATGCTGAGGCGGGCTTTGATTTAAGCTGATTGCAGCAACCTCATCTGTGTTTCTCTGCTCATACTGTCTCCCTTTAGTCGGAGTGTCTCGGAGCAACGTATGGTGGCCCTTTTACTAATGAAACCAATGAGTACACATGGAGTTTTGAAAGGGTCAGAGAAAGACGTTTAGTAGCAGCAGCTTTAAGACGAGCTGGGGAAGAAAGATCAAGAAAGGGACGGGGTTGGACTGTAGATATGTTGCGGTATTCAAACTAGATTGTATATAGGATGGACGGGCGACCTGAGGAGTGGCAGGATCTTTATCCCTGTCAATGTGATCAAATGTAGTAAGTATAGCACAAATATTTAGTCATGGCGTAGGAGGATCTGCTGAGTCTAAAAGGAGAGGAGATTCAATGGAGATGACATTGTAAATTATATACGCTTTTGTTTACGTATATCTTTTTAATACTAGACTCCGTTGTAAACTCTTGTTTTGGCCTTTGTGGAAGTTGTGGAGAAATGATGACTTAACATTGAAAGTGGGGTTAGGGGTTGTGTAGCTAATCCCGTAATGTTTTTTTTATCATGATGAAATTCACATGTGCCACGTGTTAATTGTTACTCGTCCTTAATGGATGTTCATTACGCCATTATTGTTACGCGCAAGCTTACAAGCTCATTTAACTTTAATTTTGCTCCAATGGTTACTTCTTCCATCTGTACTTTGCAGTTGTAATAGCAATCTTTTCTTTTCTGAGGTAAGAAGTAAAATCAATCTTAAATGGTGCTACATCCACTTATAAATTAACGCAGCTGGTTAAAGCCCTTCTAACCTCTGTGGCCATATCTACCCTAAACAGCTCATTCATGATCTTCTTGCCTGAATTGCTAAACTATTTGACCAGTATGTCCAGTGGAAGAGGCATTTAGGATTTTTTTATGTAAAAAGATTGAAGTTGGGGAGACGTGCCTGGTTAGCAATGCAAATCTGGAGATATTCTTCAAGAAAAAAAAAAACCTAAAATAATCCTCTCAAAAAAAAAATTACTCATATTAACCTCTCTTCCAAAATAATTCCTGAAATAGCATTCTCGGGAGAAATCGTCTCTTCAAGAAACGATTTCATCAATTATAAATCTAGAAAAGACGATTTCACTTAGCCCCGCGTCACATCAGGAGCTGACTCAGCGGGACGGGGAAGGAGAAATCGTCTTTACAATAGACGATTTCTCGTCTAATAGACAATCGCGGCTTAATACACTTGAAATGGATTTCATTAAATATGGAAATTGTCTCTTGAAGAGACGATTTCACGGGTTCTAAAGCCTCGCCAGAATTCTTTCTCCTACCCCACTTCTCATTTCCTCTCTTCCTTCCGCGCAACAGCAGAGCACTCTTCTCCCCTCTTCGCCTTAGACGACACCACCGGCGGAGAAGCCCACCGCCGCCGGAAAGCTGCGCCGCCGACCACCAGCCACCATTGCTGACCACCTGCAACCTGCACTACATTTTGAGGTAAATATCTAACCCTAAATTAGTTAGGGTTTGTTAGGAAATTAAGGATTGTTAGCAAATTGTTTAATTAGTAAGTTAGTAACTGATTATATGTTGTTGTTTGTCAAATTGTAGTGGTAATTGATTGTTTACTAAATTGAAGTGATAATTTATTGTTGGTTTGTGGAATTATAGTGAAAATGGATTGTTTGTGAAATTAGGAAATTTTGGAATTTTGTGAAATTAGGGAATGTTGGGAAATTTTGAATGTTTGTGAAATTGAAATCACAATTGATTGTTTGAAGTGTTTATGTAGTTATATGTAATTGATAAGGTTGAATTATAGTATTAGTTGTTGAATCCTAGTGTATTACAATATTATAGTGTTTGTTTTATTTTCGGTTTTTTTGTTTGGGTGATTGTGCCTGCAATCAGCCAAATGTTGGGAATGGTTGATTAAATTTGTGATTTATCAATGGTGTTCTTAAATAGGTGGAAATGTTCGCCGTTATCCAGTTTTTGTGTCGTATTAGTGGCAAAATTGTTTATGGGATAAACGGAGCTGATTACGAGGGTGAGAAGAAGAAGTTCCTTTTGGTTAGTGTCGACTCCAATTATGAGCAGCTTATTGCTCAGATTGGTAGTCGTTTCGGTACCAACTTGTGCACTCACGAAGTGAAGGTGTCACAGAGGATGGGTCAGTCAATGAATGGCTGTACTACCCATTGGTGACGATGAGGATGTTCAAAATGCCATGTTCTACTGTCGGGGTGAAGGGCCACGAGATATATTCTACGAACTGTACGTTGAAGTACATGAAAACTGACAAACACACAGAATTCTGACCTCCTCATCTTATCAACACCAAGCCCCTCATCTTATCAAGAGACGATTTCACTTGCTTAAAAAAAACAGGCGCGCCCGTTAGAGAACGGTGAAATCGTCTATTGTAAAGACGATTTCCCCCCGTCCCGTTGAGTTAGCGCCTGACGTGGCGCGTGGTTAAGTGAAATCGTCTCTTGAAGAGACGATTTCTCCTGGGAGTGCTATTTCAGGAATTATTTTGGAAGGAAGATTAATATGAGTCTTTTTTTAGAGGGTTATTTCAGAATTTTTTTCAAAAATTCAAATCCAAAATTGCAGCAGCATGCAGTCCCAATATACGGGTAGCATATTCGAGCATGCAACAAAGGATATTTTCCGAACAGTTGAACGTGGAAAACAAGTGAGCTACTAAGTTAGAGGCTAACATCCTAGCTAGTGGGATGCAAAAAATTAAGTGACCAGAAGCTCAAGGTCATTTCCTGACCTTTGTGGTTGCAACTTATTTCACAATGTATGTCAGCGTGATGCTTTCTTTCTTTATGCTGTCGCGCCCCCGCCCAAATGCGGAATTTCTTATGTAAAAAGGCCAAGTGCTAGTGAATGCTGAACAACCAAAAATGTATTATATTCATGTGCTTGAGATGTGTAACTAACTAAACAGGCCCTAAGGTGATACCAGCTTGTAAGCATAGACACTGATCATCGTCCTCAGGTAATTCGGATCATAGCAATATTGGGCTAGTAATATTCAGCCCAGTACCATATTAGCCTAGTATAATATTTAGGCCCACATCATATTTGCAAGTTTACAATTTTTATTTCTTTATCTGTAAACATCTAAAGATTTGGTTAGTTAGGATTTTATTAACAACATTATTTATCTTTATAATGAGATATGCTAGTATATAATCAGTGTTAGGTCATTAGGACTTGTAATACAACAATTACGAAAAGCAGAATACATTTTACAAAAGCAAATTCCTTTATCGCCTTCAGTCTTTCACTGCGTTCATCTTCATGTTTTCCAATGTGGTGTCAGTAGCTTAGGTTCTTCTGTAGCTCTTTCTGTCTTCTTCAAGAATGGCGGATGTTGAAAATAAGGGAAAGAAGGCGGCTTCATCGGTTAATTCCGTGTCGTCCAATTCCATTATCAACATAAATGATCCCATCTATGTTCATTCTGCTGAAAACCCAGGGTTAAGTCTTGTTTCAAGATTCGATGGCAAAGGTTTTCAGGGCTGGAAGACAGACATGATAACAACTTTAAAATTTAAAAACAAATATGGGTTCCTTACCGGGAAGGTGGAGAAGCCTGATGAATCGGATGTCATCCGGTTTGGTGCTTGGGAAAGATCGAATTCCCTGGTGTAATCGTGGCTGAAGACGACGCTTGGTCCCAATATTGCTGAGAGCGTTTGATTTGTGATGATCCTAAGGAGCTTTGGGATTCATTGTTGAAGTGGTTCGAGCATACCAATCTTGCCGTCATCCATGGCCTGAAACGAGAAATATCAAATTAGACAAGGCGAAGAGAGTGTAGCAGATTACTATACAAGATTGAAGAGAGCGTGGGGTGAACTGGACTTAGCTCGTCCTTTTCCTAGGTGTACTTGCACCGGTTGCACTTGCGGCACCAGGGAATCCCTCAAGAAGTTGAGTGATGAAGATAAACTTGTTCATTTTCTTTTGGGGTTGAATCGAAAGTATTTATCCATCAGGGGACAAATATTAGCGATGAAGAAAACTCCAACATTAGAGAAAGATTTCTCCTTGGTCGTTCAAGAGGAGGAACAGAGGGGAGATACTCATTAGAACGACGACTCAATGTCGTTTTATAGTCAAGCCAGCGCCGGAGGCGAAAGTTCAAGAAACCCTAGCAGAAGACACCGTGGCATATTGTTATCAAATCCATGGCAGAGACAAAGTTTTAGCTCGAAGGAAGAAGGCGTTCACAAACGCGGTTACAGATCCAGAGCCGAGTAATAGTATAGAAAGTCAGGGAGAAAAATTGACACCCAGACAACTACAACAGATTACAGAGTTGTTTCGTAACAAAGCCACAGACGCAAACACAAAAGGAATCAACTATTGCAACTTCTCAGGTAACAGTACCTTCTGTGTTAGTAACAAATTTTGCTTAATGAGTAGTTATTCTGGCAATTCATTCAAAGGACAGTGGCTTATTGACTCTGGAGCTACCGATCATATGTCGGGAGCTAATTGCATGTTTGAAAATTGGAGAGGATTGGAGAAAGAGAGAATCGTAATCTTACCGGATGGTAGCCCGCAAACTGTAAATCTTGTCGGAGATGTGAAACTAGGAAGTAATGCGAGATTAAAGGAAGTTATGTTCATACCGAACTTCATGTTTAATCTCATATCAGTGACGAAACTGGTAAAGCAGTACGATTGTGCTCTCAATTTTGATTCTTCTGGTTGCTCTGTCCAGGGCCGTATCACAGGGGTGAGTAGCAAGGTAGGAGACGGTCGAGACAATTTGTTTTGTTGGATGCAGACCGTTTTGACACTTGGGCCAGAAGCAGTTTGGGCCGTTCTTGTCTTTCAAACATTACCAGATCCAGTACTACTCAGCACTCTGCCAGACGTGAGAATGAACTGGACCGCCAAGCCGTGTTGGGCTGCTATAATAGAGAGACTGATGTAGTAAGCCCAAAGGCTCTAGATATGCATATAAGGCTAGGACATGTGCCTTTTCGAAAGCTTGTAAAACTTGGAATAATAAAAGAGACAGATTTTTCTCTAGAATATGCTTGTGATGTTTGTTACAAGTCTAGGGCTCAACGTTTACCGTTTGCTAATTCTACAAGCAAAACCAAGAGAGCTTTTGAGATGTTACATATTGACGTTTGGGGCTCCTTTAGTACCAACACATACAACGGGTACAAATATTTTGTGTGTTTCATTGATGACTATACTCGTACGAGTTGGGTTACACTCGTCTAACAGAAGGGACATGCTTGGGAAACCATTATTAATTTCATTAGAATGGTGGAAAGACAGTTTGATGCAAAGGTCAAGTGGTGAGAACAAATAATGCCAAAGAACTAGGATGTTCTAATGAAGGAAAATCTTACTATGCACAAAAGGAATTGTTCATCAAACGACATGTTCTTATACACCCCAACAGAATGCCATTGTAGAAAGGAAACACAAATATCTTCTGGAAACAGCAAGGGCAGTATTTTTTCAATCCAATGTACCACTTGAATACTGGGGAGAGTGTATTTTATATGCAACCTTTTTGATCAATCGTCTACCCACCAAGGCATTGAATGGTAAGACACCATATGAGAGTTTGTATGGTAAAGAACATTTATATCATGAGATCAAGCCTTTTGGTTGCTTATGTTATAAGACAATTGTTGGTCCGAAAGGAGGAAAGTTTGAACCACGAGGAGAAGCTTGTATTTATCTGGGAGATGATCCAAGAAAGAAAGGGTATAAGATCATGAGCATAGAGACTCGTAATGTTGAGGTTTGCAGAGATGTTAAATTTCATGTTCATGATTTTCTGTTTCACAACACAAACATGCAATATCCACAACAAACGAATTTGATGGGGAGTTAGAACTCTATGTTAGAATGAAGAACCACCCTTATTGCAAGCAAATAAACTCGATGTAGATACTTCTACACCCCAAGACACAGAAGATTCTAATCAAACAGGTTTGCGACGTTCAAGTAGAGAGGCTCACAAGCCAATATACTTGGATGATTATGTGTGCAATTCCTGTTTTCAACAGATACTAGATGAAAGAGTTTACGGAACCAAAAATCCTTCTGACGGTTCTCTTGCTCATTGTGTTAGTTTAACAGAAACTACACCTGCTAGAACTGTGGCACTGCTCTCTTCGACTTCTTATTATCAGTCATATCATCCTGATATGCGTGAACCGCATAATTATCAAACCTCAGTTCAACATGAACATTGGCGGATTGCCATGCAAAGTGAGTTACAAGCATTAGAAGCAAATGATACATGAGACATTGTGACTTTACCACGAGGGAAGAAATTGATTGGGTGCAAATGGGTCTACAAAGTTAAACTCAAAGCCGATGGGACGTTGGAATGGTACAAAGCTCATTTAGTAGCAAAGGGATTCACTCAACGTCATGGTCTTGACTATCACGAAACTTTTTTTCCAGTGGTCAAACTCACGACAATCCGTTCTCTTATTGTTGTGGCTCTTAGCAAAGGGTGGATTATTGAAATACCCCAAACCTAAGTATGCTAAGTAAACATCAAGTTATGATGTAATAAGGCTAAAACATGCCTTGGAAAGATTGGTAGACAATTTAAACCAATGAAAACACAAGAAAACGCCATAAGGGCGATTTAAGCAAAAATGTGCTCTAAGCTTGGAGTGACTTTGATTAGCACCCAAACATCATTATAAGACTTTATTAACATGCTAATGGACATGTTAAATTAATTACCAAAGAAAACCAAGCTCAAAAACAAGCTTAAACACAAAATGTGCTTTAAGACTCCTTAAAGCACCTTTTTGAGGAATTGTCTTAGAAATGAGTTTTGAGTGGCTAAATGCCCATGAATACACCTTAAGTAACATGTGTACTAATTAGTATCACATTAGGAAGCCTAAATTAATGGGAAACCAAAAATTTCCCGAATATGTGCACCAATTAGTGAATAGTGCTCAAATAGTGCTAGTTTTGACTTAAGTCAATTTTAATTAGCTAAGTGGCCAAACAAGGCCTTATGGAGCCTTATTTAATAAAGGGGGCCGGTTTTATGTGGGAATCACCACCTAGCAAGTGCAGTATTTTAAAGAAAGGAAAGAGGGAGGAAGTTCACTATTTGAAAAGTAACAAATAATTTAACTCACCTTTACCTCTTCTCTCTCTCTCTTCTTCATTTCCCCCTTCCTCCATCGGTTTTCTTCTCCTCTCCTGCTCCAAAACCGAGAGAGCAGCCCCCATGGATGCCTCACCTTCAAATCTCCATAGCTTGCTCATCTTTGCTCCAAATCGAAAAGTAAGCATAGATTTCTCTTAGTTAGACCAAGGCCTTGCTTCCTATCTTTTCAAAATTTGAAAAGCCTCATTTTGGAGCCATGGGAAATCGCCATTGGAGGAGGAAAAGCTAGCTTGAGGTGTTCATTATCTTCTCCATTGATTCTAGGTAAGGAAAATGTAAGAAAAATCATGTTTCCACCACTTCTTCTACATGGCTGAAAATTACTACTCATGGGGCCTTGTTTTTATGCCTTGTTCTAGCTTGTTTTATTCACCAAGGACTAGTGGAGGTCCTCTTTCATTCAATGCCCAAGTCTACCTTGAGACTTTAGAGGTAATCATCCACTTTTATGTCTTAAGACACATTTTAACCTAGGAATGATTCCTTAAGGTTAGTGTATTGTTTAGCACTCAAAAGATTCATTGTGTATTGATTAGAACATTGGCAAGGGAAATGAAGATGGTGGCCGAGAATTCCAAGGGAAAAGCCTAAGAAGGGAAGTAAGAGAAACTTGAGGAAAATAAGGTAAATTGCTTACCTAATGGTGGTTTAAGGTTTAAGGAATGAGTTTTAGATGAGTACTAATGTAGCTTAAAGCTTACATTAGGTAATGGGTTATATAACCTAGGAAAAAGAATTTAAATAAGCTGTTGAACTTGTGACTAAGGAGCCAATGGAATGAGTTAGTTAAAATAAGCTTAAGGTAAGTTAAGAAAACACTTATATTGCTATGGGAGCATTGTTGTGTGTATTTGCAGGTTGAAAGCAATTATTGTGGGAAATTCAGTGTTTAAGTTTAAGTCATTTAAGGGCCTAAGAGCCATGTCATTTAAGAGCCTTAGTGCTATGCAATTTAAGATTATTGCACTATATTGAGTTTATTATGAACGAGTTGATTTGGGTGAGAAAATATGATGAAAAAGGATTTGAGGTGTGTGAGATGATTGAATGAGGAAAACTATGCTTATGGGCATGATAATATACTAGAGGAGCTATGGCGAAATTTGAGTAGAAAAAGAAGGTTTAAGTGGTGATGGTGAATTAATATCACCTAGGATTACTAGGAGACCCTAAGAAGGGATTTGAGTGGAAATGAGTTAACTAAGGAGTTCTTGAGGTTTAGGATAACCTAGAATGGTCTATGAGGAAATTAGAGTTTAGATGGGTGTATGGAACACACCAAAGGCATGGTATGAGGAATGGTAAGACTTGAGCAAAAATCTGGAGGAAAAGGTGTATAATGCTTTAAGGTAATTTAGGTATGAACTAGGGAATATAACAGTGAGAGTTTTGAGAAGCTTGTGTAAGTGTGATGATGCTAGTAGTGGACTAATGAGGTTTAGTTTAGATGGTGATGAGTGGTTTGGGTGATAGAAGTGAAAATTGTAGGAGAAGGTGGTAAGTCGTCAAGGAAAATGACTAGGAAAGTATAAGAGTGTATGATCATGAGAATGGTGAGTAAGTTGAACAAAAGAGGTGGAAATGTCTAAGGAGGGTGTTGCTTGATCAAGGTAAATGAAGAATAGAGTTTAAGGTGTTCTAAGAAGATTTTATGACTAAGGATGTTCTAAGAAACATTAAGGGTTATCTTAGTGAGAATGAATAAACTATGGAGTTCTTGAGTACTAGGGAGACCTAGGGATGTCTAAGAGAGACTAGGGGTTACAATGGTGAACTTAAGGTACCAAAACCATGGTTAAGGAAGCTAGGAAACTTGTATAAGTTTGAAGGAAAAATAAGGTATAATGACTTGTGAAGATGTAAGCATGTGCCAGATTACATATAACTTTGAGAAGTTTGAGTAAAGCAAATCAGTGTGCATAAGGATGCTTGGGAGATGATGTTAAGGTGGAGAGGGAACATTTTGGTATCATGGTTACATAGGCATGAAATACCATTTGGAAACCTAAGAATAAAACATAATAGGTGTTGAGGATTTTGGTAAGAATTGAGTAAGAGTTTAAAGACATGGAAAATGGGTGTTTGGGCACGTCCGAACTACCGTCCGAACTTGGACGTTCGGACATTCCCTGTAGCGCGTAAGTCTTCTGATCTTCGACTGGCGTCCGAACTACCCATCCGAACATGGAAGTTCGGACACACCTATTTCAATTTTCTGGTTTGGCCTCGAACTGTGTCCGAACTTGGGAAGTCCGGACGCATGTTCGGACATCTCGCAATCTGCACCCTTTAGAGTCTCGAACAGTGTCCGAACTTGGGAAGTCTGGACACAAGTTCGGACGAGGTGCTGTTTTGACCAAAAACTTTGTTTAAGGTTAGAAAATGATGGGGATTGTTAAGTAATGTTATTATAAGGTTGCTAAGAGTTGTTTGGTGGAGATAAGGCCTTTGGAGGTGTGAACAAGTGTGAGATAAAATGAGAAGTAAGTAATATTAGTGGTTAAGGTTAAACTACAAGGACTTAGTGGAACTAAGTGGGAAATCATTATTGATTAATTAAGCTAGGTTAATTGAAGGTAATTAACCACCCAATTCGGTGAATGTTTTAGGGTTTTTGAGAAGTTGGACTCCGGAGGGGAGTAAGCAACCGAACGAACCACGTTGAACGGTACAGTCTTCCTGTGACCTGCTTGCTAACGAGGTGTCCCTCGGCTTGTGTGCTATTTTTTTTGTGTGCTCACTAAACAAGATAAAGCATGCAACCGGAACATTATGTTTATTGTATTGTTGTGTTGATGTTCGACAGACTAACACAACTTACCGTGAGAACTTACAACGTTTAGTAGTGAGTGAGTGGACTAAGGAACGCTCCCTAATATTAGTTTGTGTATAACCGAACAGAGGTTAGGTTAACCAACAAACTTGTCTTGAGACTTCTACTAACTGGAACTTAAGGGGGGAGTGAGGAACCCGGGACTGACTCCGGTCATGCATGCTAAGGAAAAGGTGGTCGGTATCTAAAGTAGATCCGACCTCCGCTTGAGGACTTGTCTTCGGACTTGTTGCCTAGGGTCGGTTACCGGCTCAGCTACATTGGATATTCAATCCAAGGTAGGTGGCATTAAGATGGTGCGGTAGGATCACCTAAATCCTAAATTATAAGATAAGTTGTTTATTCAACCAATGAAGCTATTAGCTCATTGGCTAGGGTTGTTTTTAACCCGACAAAAATAAACATTGAAATAAAATCAATCATTTCTAATTAAAGAGTGGTTTGTATTATGAGATTAAGTTAAGGTTTGAGATAAGGTACAACTATTTCTATTTAAAGGGTGGTTTGTATTCTAAGACTAAGATTAAGGTTTAAGATTAAGGTAAGATAAGGTTGGACTGAGAATAAGAGGAATCATATCGTAAGGAGTTAAATAATTAACTCACTATTTAAGAGAACGCATTTAAGACGTTCGTGTGTTTGAACTTGATTGTTCATAATTGGTTGATGTTTACTGTACTTTCTATTATATTGTGCATCTAATCAACCTCCATGCTATCGACAATTAGTCGTCGTAGCCACGTTATCTTGGAGGCCATGAGAGGATCGTACCAGCATTCGTGCTGACCCCTTTGGGGGCTGTTTTTATTTCGCAGGTGAACAACAGGAGGCGATCTTCATGAGAGTAATGGGGTGGGTGTTACGGGTTAAGTGTGGCCTACGAGTTGTGCATGTACACTCGTATGGCATTTGAGTTAGTAAGTTGTATAGGTTGTGAGGGGCTTGTAAGAGTGATAAGTATTTGGTTAAGGCTTGTAAGTACTAATGTTCGGTATATTCTGTCATTCAGACCGTGGCAAGGTCCTGGAGTGTATTGGATTCCGCTGTGACATTTGTATATATATTGTTAAGTTGAGGAAACCACGATTGGATTGAGATGGGGTGTTACAATTATTAACCAGCTCGATGTTAATAATGCTTTCTTGCATGGTGATCTTGATGAAGAAGTTTACATGCGCCTGCCTCAAGGTTTAGAAGTCACAGGGGCAAACAAGGCATGTCGGTTGCGCAAATCATTGTATGGGCTCAAACAAGCTTCTAGACAGTGGTTCTCCAAACTGGCAAGTTTTCTTTACACTCTTGATTTTGTTCAGTCAAAGAATGATTATTCTCTTTTCCATAAAGAGACCACTCAGAGTAAGATATTCATAGCAGTTTATGTGGATGACATGTTGACCGTCGGAGCTTGCCAGAAAGAAATTGATGGAATTAAGCGAGCTTTAAATCTCAACTTCCGCATAAAGGATCTAGGAAGCTTGCATTATTTCTTGGGAATAGAATTTATCCCATACAATCAGGGTTATATTCTTTCGCAACGAAAATTTTGTTTGGAATTTTTGAAGGAATACGCAAGCGCTGATGAAAGAATCTCGAAAGGGCCGATGGTTGTAGGCAAACAGCTACGTGTAGATGATGGCACATCTCTCAAGGATCCCACAATCTACAGACGGTTAGTAGGTAAACTCAACTACTTAACCAACAGGCGACCAGACATCAGCTTTACAGTTCAGGTTCTTAGCCAGTTTATGCAAGATCCAAGTGATGTCCATATGGAGGCAGCCATGCATGCACTTCGTTATATCAGAGGAACCCTGAACTATGGAATTGTCCTTGCCAAAGGTTCCACTCCTACTCTTGATCTCATTGCCTACTGTGACTCTGATTGGGCTGCTTGTCCAAACACAAGAAAATCAGTGTCAGGTTATTTCATTTTCCTATGAGATAGCCCTATTTCTTGGAAGACTAAGAAGCAAGGCTCGGTGTCTCTTTCTAGTGCAGAAGCGGAATACCGTTCCTTGCGACGTGTTACAGCGGAATTGACATGGCTTACACGTTTGTTACATGAACTGGATGTTCAACATATTACTCCTGTACCGGTTAAGTGTGACAACCAGTCAGCTTATATATAGCACGCAATCCAGTTTTCCATGAACGTACTAAGCACATTGAAATTGATTGTCACTTCGTCCGGGAGAAAATTCAACAGGGTTTGGTGGATATTACTTACACTCATACTTCTGACCAACTAGCTGATATGATGACTAAAGTCTTACCAGGAGTCAAATACAAGCAGCAGCTTTCGCTCATCGGCATGCGTGCAAATGATAAGTCAAGCCTTGGTAACTTCGCTTACCTACGGCTTGAGGGGGGTATTGGGCTAGTAATATTCAGCTTAGTACCATATTAGCCTAGTATAATATTTAGGCCCACATCATATTTGCAAGTTTACAGTTTTTATTTCTTTATTTGTAAACATCTAAAGATTTGGTTAGTTAGGATTTTATTAACAGATTATTTATCTTTACAATGAGATATGATAGTATATAATCAGTGTTAGGTCATTAGGTCTTGTAATACAACAATTACGAAAAGCAGAATACATGTACAAAAGCAAATTCCTTCATCGCCTTCAATCTTTCACTGCGTTCATCTTCATGTTTTCCAATAAGCAAAACCACTAGATAAGTAAAAATACATACATACTGGAAAGAAGCCGCAGGATCAGCCTCCAAACATGGCTGCTGGTACTGGATCACCTCGGCTAAATGGGGGGAGTGTTTAACATGGAGTAAAACAACCTCAAGCGGACATACATAGTGCTAGATTATTTTGAGGCTCAGATTCCATGAGAAATCGACTGTACACTGATCATCGAATTTACTAGATACCCTCCCATGCCTCGCAAACAGATATCCAAGAAGAAAACGTGATGACATTTTGACTCTTAAGCTCGTTCTCTCCAGATCAGCTCTGTTTGCCCTTCATTTCCTTTTGTTCCAAAAGAAAGAGTCTACAAATTGCATTGAATAAAAAAAATCAACAAACAAATAGAAGAATCCAATAATATTCAACAAATAGATAAAAGGATTTCTGAAGAAAAAAGAGGAATTTCAGCTACAATGTAAAAGAGACATACCCGCTTGGCTCTTTTATCAACCGGGGTCCAAGAACGCAGAGAGGGGGAAGGAATATGTTCTCTCTTGGATGAATTTGATATTAGCAAGGACCCCTGTTTTTGCCTCTTTTGTGCAGCCAATTTTATGGGTGTTTTCCCTCCTTGGTACTTGAAGTATTCAATAGCCGAAGGGCTCTTTCTCTTTGTAGTGCTTGAGGGAGTTGGATAAACACAATGAAGACTAGAAAGATCACGCGGCAAAGACTGCCTACGCAGTTTGGCCTTCTCCCTCATACGATTAAGGAATTCGATAGTCCAAGGAGACCCTTGTTGCATCTCATTAGAGACAATAGCTTTCTTCAGCGGTGTTCCACCATAGCTAGCATCTTTCTCCATGTTAAACATCGCGTGGAAGCTTGTTGCAGATGGCTCTAGCATACCTTCTCTCAGAGTCAGATGATTTTTTAGGTGTTTCGAACTAATTTGGTCAATATCATTATATAGATCTTGGAAATCATTGTTCATTCCTGGTCGCACGATGCCCTCAGCTTCTACTGAAAAGCTAGGATGAGGCTCCGATCAAACGACAGATTTCTTAAGATCTGGAGTATTCCAAACCAAAGACTTCCTCTTTTTCATATCCTATTGGAGAGACGTCCATAGCCTTTATATGACTGGAAAAGTCCTGACATAATAAACTGTCATCAACAATTTCACCCATAAGGTCCTCCTTCGGAACCTGGAACATGTGATTGCCATATCTGTCGAGCTTAGTATGAGTTGTAGCACCATATCTCTGTTTATGGCCAAAACAACCATCATTCCTAGCACTATGCGGTATAGATACCGCAGGACGGTTCATCTCCAATTGATCATCAGACCCATGTTGGTAACTGAAGTGTTGATGATTGAAAGATTGATCAGAAAGCAGACCTTTCCCAGAATCCCTTGAAATCCTTGCCATTGTTGTATTGTACAAGTAATTTTCAATTGAATTGGCTGATTCAGTCTGCTTGAAATGATCTCTGCCTCCTCTGGAAGTACTCTCATCCAATTTTCTTTTTCTCCTCTCCTCTCTGAGCTTGTAATCCGAACCCTCTGATTTAGGTGCAGAAGACATTGAAGAGGAACAATCTGTTAACCCTGATGCAGAATCCTCCCTATTTCCAAGCCTGCACAAGGCATGAAACAGGCTTATGCTTTCATCAGCCACATTGAATTTCTTAAGGGCACGAAGCTTCCAATCTTCTGCCCAGTAAATAAGATCAGTAAGCATTTCTCCTGTCGATAGAAATGAAAGGGCTGATAGTGGATTGATTGAAGGAAACTTTGTGAGGAAAGATTCCGCTAACGTTTCCGATTCAGGAAATTTAAGATATAAGCCTTTGCATGATCTCATCACAAAACCAATAGAATCAAGTACAATTTCCTCAGTAAGGTCGGCTGAATACGCGCAAAAGATCTGCAGCTCAATTCCCAGACTTGCTGCTGCGGCGTAGAGTTCATGTGATGACTCCATTACGGTACTCAGAAAGCTACTTTCCCCCTCAAAAACCTGCAGAAGAAAAGGTCAAACAAAATCCATTAGAGCAAAAGACAATGAATGGATTCAAGTAAGCTGCTATGCTACAATTAATGAGGGGAAACAGAAAGAGACGTTCGGGCCTCTTAAGAATTATATAATCTTAAACAGACCCCTCTATATTGAAGTGGTATACGTGACAGAATTACCAGAATGCATCTACAGAAGTAGAAGCTCACTGAAGTCAACACATCTGCTGCTATATTATCGACACAAAGGGGGACACATGAGGAGCCCTCGTCAGAAGCAGTTGCTTTTTTACCAATATTTTTGCAGTCATACCACACTAGGCACGTCGACGGACTTATAATAATATCTATTGGAATAGAGAAGTCACGTTCAAGAACTTGAGCTCCTTCCTTCTCCAAGGCTAGAATTCTTTGGTATGTGCTTCTTCGCGAAAAAATCATCTCAGTATCAAAATCTTGAGTATTAACAATGATAACTTTATCTGTAAAAGATGGCTCAGTTGGCTGATGAAGCTCAACACCAACTGGTATGTACGAAGGAGACTGTGGGACACAACTGGGAACGTCTCCTTCAGCTTCGGTGGACAATAAATTGCCCTTCTCCACAGAGCGTAGAGATTCTTCCAATTGCTGCCATTTACTTTGAGTTAGACGTTTTGTGTCTGTAACTATGTTTCACTAATATAGGCCTTGTGCCGCAAATTATTAGAAAAAGAAAAAAATTTGAACTTCAGCTGTTCTTTATGTGGTTTGAAAAGTGAAGATAGCATTGCATTTCTATAACAGCAAAGCAACTATATGCTGGTGCAAAATGACATGTGTGGTCAAAGAGGAATTTTAGAACACTAATCCTACTTATCACACTTGTCTTACCATTGTAAATGTATCATTCACGAGATCGTTGACACCGGTACATAGTAATGCAGCAGCACCATCCAGCTCCAAATTTAGAAAGTGAAGATTCAAAGAGGAGGATGCCTTTGGAAGAAGCGTTGACACTTTTGAAGATCCACATCCACCTCCGTACTCCAGGATGGTATGAAATTCCTTCAATAGTATAGACGGAGAAACATTCCTTGCAAGAAACAATGTATTGTGAACACAATAAATCTAAAGCTAGCACCCGAATAAGCCATGAAATATTCCTCAGCAAGAGAGACTTTCATAAATCATAACATACAGATTCATCTAATTGATTATGTCCGTTCAATATATTGAATTATGATCCCAATATTTCTAAATTCCCAAAAGTAAACCCCATAGGCGCTTTTCAAAGAGAAATTTCACAATTAAGCAGATACTTCAACTCCAACTATCAAGTTGACTTACTAAGTACAAAATTGACATTAACTAGTTCCAAATCTTTCAAATGCATTAATAAGGAAATTGACAATCTGACCAAATTAACAATCGCGTCAAAACTCCAAATATGTTAACTTACTTAGGGGACATCAGTAAGCAAGCTGAATGGAGAACTCTGCTCATTTTCGTACCAGAGAAACTTCCAAGGTTGCTTGTGTCTGGCAGATCTTGTTCATCGATGACTGACTTATTGAGATAAGCTAATATTTTCTTCAAGGGGCACCAAAGTTCTGGATCAGCTACTATTAGCACTCTGGTTTGTTCGTCAGAGTGTAGTGTCAACAGTTCTTGGATAAGAGCTAATGATGGGTGGGATTTGGTTATCTCTTTGTCTGCTAGCTGACGAGCATCCTCAATGTAGGACTGCAGGACGCCTAATTTTGGCTTTAAACAACTGAGGCCTTGCAGTAGTTTACCAACAAAGTGGTAAAGAGCATGGATACCATATAAACAAAGGAACCAGGCCATGCGTTTAATTGTGCAAAGTGCACCAAAAGCTAGAGCATTGTCATTTCCATGACCAATGAAGGATTTGTCTTCGACTGATCTCTTCATATATTCAAATAGCTTTTCTTCTGGAAAACTAAGCAAGTTTGCACCAGCTTCAACCAGATTTGAAAGATTCATACCTTTGAGATTCAAATCATTGATAATAGCTAAGTAACTTTTGACAAAGCTTTCAATAAGTTCCACTATATTCTCGGGGAGAATAACTTGATGAACTTTAATATCCCACTGTGGCTTCTGGGTTGTTGTGGATGCGGAAGTTTGTATCTTGTCTTTGCCGACAATTTCGAGGAGGGATGACCCAGCCTTCAAACTTTTAATTCCATGACTGCCTTTTAAAACTCCCTCAGATTTCCCTGAATCTACAAAGAAGTTGAGGTCGGAGAAACCTGACCTGGTCTTAGTCGACATTGAATGCACGGGGTAGTGACAAACCGCTAATTTTTTGTTATCTTCTCCAATCCTATGATCACCATCCATCATGCTATGAGGCACTTCTGCCAAAGACTGATCAATCAGAATACTGTATCACCAGGAAACATGATCAGTTTTTTCTCTGCACACATCGGCTCATTCGCATTCTCACTAGATATAACAAGATCAATCAAGGCACAACTTCCTTGAGCATATTCCTGATCACAATATAAAACATGAGGGTCAACGATATGGAGCATTTTCTGGAATTGATCTTCCCCATCATACTTGTATTTATCCATCCTGACAAAGTCCCAGTCCAAATAAATCTCGTCAGAAGCTGATATGGGAATTGTCTCTAACCTCGTAAGCACTGCAGTACAAGTTTCATGCGGTGATGGGTCCTTATAATAATAATCAACTGCTGGGACTGGTAGAGATCTGAAAAGTCCATCTACCGGAGCTAATTCCCTACAAACAATTAGGTCATCAAAGCTCTTGAAGTTCATAGACTCTAGAATTAGTCCCTTGGATGTTTCAATTTCCACAGATATCTGCAAGCTGGAAATTGTGTGGAAGATACAGGAAGTCTCAGAGTCCAGCATCTTAAACTCCTCATATGGAACTGGTTCATCAAGGAAAGCAGAAGCAGCATCTAATAAAATCAAATCAACAACCCTGATATTCTCCTTGCATGATGCTTCTGATATGCAGAAAAAATCATTTACTGGAGCCAAATCTGGGCCCTGATTTGAAATTTGATCCAATAAATCAATCTTCTTGAAGCCCATCAGTCCTTGGCAATTAAGTTCACTCTCATCATTCTCTACACCATGAGCTGTATCCAAATTTTCAAAATATGAATGAGGCTCTTCCTCCATGGAACGAATGGAGAATACTCCCATATTAATCTCGCCCAGTTCAAGGAGAGGAATTGAGCATGCATCAAGATGATATCTTCCTGGGGACATATAATCATTTTCAGGGATAACTTCTACTTCTGCAACGTATTCTTTCTGTATATCTTCCACAGAGAAAAGAGTATGCTGAATCTCATGAATAGGTAAACTTGCGGGCAATGGCTGAAGCATCTCCTAACAGTCATTTACGAAAGAAAATAATATACATGACCTTTCACACGGATGATAAAGATAGAGAATGATTGAATACTAAACAAACTATGATTATTCTGCAGAATGTACACTATAAAAGAGTACTGCAGCTTATCCAAATAGATGATTATGAGGACATCCCACCGCTTTCTTCAGGAATAATGCAATCTAGTGAATGCAAAAGAGATTTTAGAGCATGCATTAAGCAACCATCTGAACAGTTAATGACTATTGAGATCTAAATGTTCAGATGAGACTGTCAATACGTCATAGAGAAGCATAGCAGAATGAAGTGTCAGAAATTTTTGAAACATCGATTCTTCTGTGAGGAGGGAGGTCCGTATAGTCATCTAATTGGATAAGTTGTAGTATTCTTTTATAGTAAATTGCCACATTCCGCAGAATAATTCATCCCAGATTCGAAAGTCAATCCATGGCCAAGAAACCTAGGTGGTCAAGCCATTCCAGTGAACTTACAACAGCATTACATACAAACAAATGCTCGGTAACGCAAGATGCTCAAGACTGGAAAACACCAGATCAGAGTAAAAGTCCCTCAAGTACTTACCATGTTATCTCCACATTTTGACGCTTCCTCCATAACAACTATTTTTTCCCTCTCAAATGCATTATCAAATTGCTGAAACGTTTATCCTTAATCAGTGAAATCATGGATAAACAAAATGAGATATTCTGAAACGTTGTTCACCATAGAAAGTAGGCACATCAACATACTAACGATTGGCTGGGTTCTGGGACTTCAAATTCAACAATCACGGTAGGATTTGCATACGTCCCATCACTAACTTTGCTTTTCTTATCCTGCAGGGAAAAGCTACTAATATTAGCTCATGCTTTGAAAATTGGAAGAGTGTCAAAGTGATGCTATTATGCAGTAACTTGCCAAACATACCTGGGATTCACCTTTAATTGTGGCCCTAAGAGCATTATGGTTCCGAGAAGTGTAGCTGTAGTGGCGTTCATTTTCATTCTGCTGAACAAAAGTGCAAGCATAGACGAATATCCTTAAGTAAAATTATTCTAAAAATGTACATACAGGCTTGGTCATGGAGTCTTCACTAAATTTCAAACTCTCTAGACTTGTCATTTTCTAAATGGTAGAAACAGTGAGTGATTCCACAGATAAACAGGTGCATAATCAGTGAAGATCAAGATATGAGCGACTCTGCATCGCTCAATATGTAAAATGAGATTCCACTTCGGAACATGATGGTTGTAGCGTAAAGAAGATCAGATAGTAGAGCTGAAGAGAAAAAAAAAGCTAACAGAGCTAACTCAAGTCATTTTGATATGAAACACCTGATTAAACGAAAGACCTCCTATATGAACTGCTTGCACAATAAGCTCTTCAACATCAACTGTTCGACGAGCTAAAGGGAGCCATGCAGTCACAAAACGATAGAATTCACCCCCAGATCACAGGGAGGCGCGAGCAAGAAAATCAGCCATGCACGCTCGGGAAACAAAGAAAGAGGAAGAGGACAAGGTAAAACAAATTGAGTTTGTAAAATCTAAAAGAGTATCTTCGTTACCTCCAAAAACAGTAGATCGGTGCTCCCAATGCGAATTCTGCAACCGTCATCGTCATCGCGACAGTCATCTTTAGAGAAATCGCCCTCTCCGAGCTTGATATCATGTGGAAGGACATCGGTCAGGAACTTGCGAAGAGAATCTTCGATCGGTAATCCGTTGAGTTGGCGGGAAAGGTTGGATTGACAATCGAAACAGCAACGAAGAAGAAGTACAGAGCCGAGCTCGTCTGGGAAGAGGGGGTCATAGGGAAAGCGAGAGATTGGAAGATGAAGGAAGTCCGGGATGAAGCTGGTGAAGTAATTGATAGCGCGGAATCGAGTTCGCATAGTTTCGCGACTGAAGGGAGGAGAAGAGAGAGCAAGGAAGAAGAAAGGGAAACTTTCACTGTAACGTTTTAAAGATACTGGCCTCTAGCCCCGCGCGATCGAACTTCTTTGAATGTAGCCTACTTTATTTCTCCTTTTTTTTTAAAAAAAACTCCAACGCATAGTCCGCTTTTACAAAGATAGTACTAGATAGTTTGTTAATTCAATCACAATTTTTAAAAAGTTTTCCAGATATCTCAAAAAATAAATTTAATTCATCAGATACCACAAATTACGAACCCCAAACATTTTAAGAGCAAAATACCCCTACTTGTTGATAAACATAGTTCATAGGATACCACATAAATATTATTAATTCATAAAATACAACAAAAGCTAATAAAATATATATTAAGAGTAGTAAAAAATAAAAAAAATTAAGTTTATCATTTTATTTAATAAAATTTTATAAAATAAAAAAACCACATAATTAATTAAATTTTTTGAAAAATATAAAAATAATAATATGTCTATATCATTTAAAAGCTAAAAAACAAAATTAAAAATAAAAAACAAATTAAGGGAATGATAACTTAAATTTTTTATAATACTTTTACTCAAAGTATTTTTAGTAATGTAAAATAGTATTATGCAGTACTGTAACTGATTCCCTTCCCATATTTTTATATCTGAAGGAGCGCAAATTTGATGGAACGGACGGCGCACACTTAACTTTGCACGGCATGATTGGTGGCAGTGCAATCAGCATTGACTGGATTGTTGAGGTGGCATATATGATGAGAAGAAAATTTGTATTAATTATAAATAGTTGTAACTTTTAATATATAAGTCCAAAATAAAAAAAATTATATCACTGTTCACCTAAATTCAAGCTCTTCAAAACAAGACCAGTCATTAATATGTTTTGACAACTTTAAAAAAATTATTTTTACCTATGTATGATGATACACTAAAATGATAATATGATTAATTAATTTTAATATTATGATTCATTAAAATTGATATTATGATTCATTAACTAATAAGTGGTGAATTAGATAACAAATTCGGAACCGATAAAAAATCATTATTGTTTTGTAGTGTATTATTATTGTTGTATGGTGCATTTTAAATCTTCTATGGTGAATCATGTATTTTTCATACATACCAAATATTGTTTTGTGTTGCATTATCGTTTAACTTTTTTTATTTTTATATATTTGTGATGATACACTAAAATTTGAAATTATGATTCATTAACTAACAAGTGGTGAATTAGATAATAAACTTCGAAACTAATACTGGATCATTATTGTAATGTATTATTATATTATTTATTATATTATTATATATTATTATTATATTAATTATTGTTTTATGGTGTATTATTATTATTTATATGATGTATTATAGTCTTATATAGTGAATCATATATTTTTCTAACATACCGATTTCAAAACAGATAATGAATCATTATTGTTTTGTAGTATATTATTATTGTTGTATGGTGTATTCTAAACTATATATGGTGAATCAAGTATGGTTGATATGTACAGATATATACATTTAAATAATATAAAATTTCAAAGTTGTCAAAACATATCCATGACTGGTCTTGTTTTGAAGAGCTTGAATTTAGGTGAACAAGGATATAATTTTTTTTCATTTTGGACTTATACATTAAAAGTTACAACAATTTAAAGTTAATATGGTAAAATACCAGCCCAGTCAGCAAAACAGTCTAGTCAGCAGCTGACTGGGACTGCCAAATCAATGGACTATATGGTATATGGAGCGGGCAGTCCGCACGTTCTACCTACTGCTGAAGGAGACCCATTAAAAGTTCTAGCAGCTAGTAGAGTAGGAAAATTTAATAAACTATTATAGGTATTACATGTGTAGCTAGTAAGAGAACACAAAGATTCCTTAAACAAATCCTTCCTTCTTTTCACTCTAATATGTGGTCATTATCATCATTGAACATAATTTGGAAGTAATCCTCTTTCAAGTTATCGAAGCAGATGATGTGATTACCCCTCTAATAGCGAGTTCCACTACAATGAGTGCTGCTTTGATAACTGCAAATTGCACTTTGCAAGTGCTTGTCATCATTTTGTTACAAGCTAGAATTGGAGTACTTTCACCGTTCCTAAATAAGCCACCAATCTGAAAAGGGAGGTTCTTCTTCGAGAACACCTCAAAGGAGACAAAACGAATCTAAGAGGAGGAGGATTCCATTTTGCCGCTGCTACCATATTCTTTGACTGTGCTTTTATAGTGACTTTGTACGCCTCAATATAAGCTAGATTCTTCTCAACCACAGTCCACCAAGCCAGAGAATCATCATGCCTACATCTATTCCTAGCATCATAGATCACCCATATTTTATTAATAATTGAGGCCAGCTTATTTTTCCCCCATTGGTTTGCTTGCTCATTGAACCAATCAATAACTACACCACCTTCTGATTTTGGGATAGTCTGAAGGTTAATACTAGAGCCCCAAATATCAGTAACAGAGCAACACTTGAAAAAAATAGTGAACAAGAGTATCTGATGAGTATCTAAATGATCATGTTTTAGAGGTGTATTTCATATATTTTATCAACACTTTTCATGCTCATTTCTCACTCTAGCTAGGTTTCCTCTACTTTTGTGTTTTATGGTGTTTTACATACTTTGCTGAAACAGAGAGGACATAGCTAGGAACAAAGTAGACAAAAAGACAACATGTGGGCGCAAACGGATCCAAAATCGGAGCTAAAACGAAGAAGATACATCATTTTGAAGTTAGCCTGCCCATAGGACCGACCCACAGGACCGACCTAGAGTGGGTCGGTCGGAAGATTCTGGAGACCAAAAATGCTCGTTCTAGGGGCCGAAATTACTTCTGGACCCGACCACCCTAGGACGCCCCATGGTGGGTCGGTCAACTTAAAAACCGAATTTTCGGCCCCGAAATTGCTTCTGGACGCGACCGACCCAGGGTGGGTCGGTTCTCGCAGATTTGCCAAAATCTGTCTTTTAAAAAAGGAGAAAAGATGAGAGAGAGAGAGAAGTATGCTACATAGAACAAAAAACGACGGAAAAGAAGAGAAAAGAGAAGAAGAAAAGAAGAAGAAGAAGAAGAAGAAAAAAGAGAGAAAGCTCACCTCCATTGAGCTCTTCTTCAACCTCCCATGGCTATTTCTTCTCCCTTCTCTCATTTTTGTTCTTTAATGGTTGTATAGTTTCCTTGTAGCTTGGGATGGGGATTTTGCCCCAAAATCCCTAAAACCTCCATTGTTGAACCTTGAACTTATTTTTATGCTTTATTTGAGTCCTTGTGCTTAATGAAGATAATTATTGAGTGTTTACGGCTTCTAAACTTGTTGCTCATGATTTGGGGATTTGTTTAGGGTTTGCTCAACTAATTGTCAATTTGTTAAATTGGTTGGTTTGGCCTATCGATTAGTTTAGCATTATTGTGGGATTCTATCAAAATGTGATTCTGAGATAGAAACCTAAACCGTTGGGGACTAGATCAGTGTACTATAATTCAATGATTTTGAGATTATACTACATTGCAACTTTGGGGGAACTTGAGCTTAGTGTTGTCGATTGACCCAGGGCTTAGCTGTTTGAGAAGTTTCGGTTAAATTAGGATTAGTAGGCCTAGATTAGGTTGCTAATTAATTAAGTGTTCCCGTTGTTGAGCTATGAGTTAGAGGTTCCACAATCGGTAGTGAGGGGAGGACATGTGCAAATATCCATTCCGAGCTACACCTATCTTAGATTAGTTAGTTTAACCTTATTGTTTTTCTTCAATTCCCAGTATCAACCCAAACCCCCCAATTTAAGTTTATGCACTTTTGTATATTTCTATGCACATTGACTAACCTTATAATTAACTAGATAGTTATGAAGTCCCTGTGGATACGACATTGTTGTACTACAATGATTGGGTTCACTGCCCATAGTTAGCAAGATAGTTTAACCACTATTTTGCTCAACAAGTTTTTGGCCGTTGCCGGGGACTTCGGTCCAACTATCTGGTTTATTTTCTGTTTAGTTTCTGTGCATATTTTTCATCTCTTTTATTTGCCCTTTTGTGTATAATTTTTTTTCTTTTCTTTGTAGGAACTTAATTCTGATGGACTGTCATTATGCCCTGGCAGAAGGGTGGTATGGCCATTCCTATGGTACAGAGTACGATGGTACAACCTACGATCGAGATGTTGACTGTCAAGGGTGTGGGCATTACCATTTGTGGCCTCCTTGTGAGGACCTTATCGCTGGATTAGAAGCTTATGTGGAGGACCAATTATTTACTGCCAATCCAAACCCCACCGGACAAGACATCAACTAACGAATCATGTGCCAAGAGAATGGAGGGGGACCACGAGAGTGCTCATTGTTTTGTGATCACGACAAGGGTAGATTCACCCACTCTGGAGGATCTCATCGCTAGAATGAATACCATCGACATGGACCAGCTCATTACACTAGCTAGAAAGGAGCAACAACCAGAGAATGAAATGGTCCATGAGATGGAGCATCAGACTGAGGAAGAAGACCTCGACATGAACCAACTGAAGCTCAATGCCGAATTGGTAGAGATAAACATGATGGAAGGCCTACTAAACCTCGCATCACGGCAACCGGAGAGCGAAATGGTTCATAAATTGGATCACCTTGCTGAGAACTTGAGTTGCCCTCTGTCTCCCCCCTTGTTTGAACTTGAGCAATCGCTATTCAACCATCTGCTTGAGCTTGAAGACAAGCCATCAGAGGACAGCTTCCACCTTGACTTCATGGAGTCTCCTCCCTTTGAAGTCAACTACCATTATTTCCCCTCCTTCTCCGTGCTCTACCAAGAAGATGATGATGCTTACACCCTCAACCCTGAGAAGGAGGAGCCATCGCCTCCCTCCGAGTCATTAGAGGAGAGTGTTTTCATCGACTTCAAGGAGCCAAATCCCTCTGAAGTTTATTTTCATCAAGGCTCTTCCCATGAGCCTCACCAAGAAGTTGAGGACATTTTACATCCTCAAATTTGAGGAGGAGGAGCCATCAAACTTTGATCTTCACCTGGAGGATCAAGGCTGAAATACCCAAAACCTAATTATGGTGTTTAGATGTTAAAATAAGATATAAGAAGGCTAAAACATGCCTTATAAACATTAGGAAACAATTTAAACCAAAGAAAACACAAGGAAACACCATAAGAGCAATTTAAGCAAAAACATGCTCTAAGCTTGGCGTAACTTTGGTTAGCACCCAAATATCATTCTTAGACCTTAGTAATATGCTAATGAACATGTTAAATCAATTACCAAAGAAAACCAAGCTCAAAAACAAGTTAAGACACAAATTGTGCTTTAAGGACTCTTAAAGCACATTTTTAAAAATTGTCTTAGAAGGAGGTTTTGAGTGGCTAGATGTCCACGATTACACCTTAATCAACTTGTGTACTACTTAGTATCACATTAGTAGGCCTAAATCAATGGGAAACCCAAAATTTCACAAATTTGTGCACTAATTATGAATAGTGCCCAAATAGTACCAAGTTTAGACTTAAGTCAACTTAGCTTAATTAATTGGTCAACAAAAACCATAAATATCCTAACTAAGCAAAGGGGGCCGGTTTTTGAAGTGGTGAGTCACCACATGAGCCAGCACTTTAAGGAAAAAAAGAAGAGGGAAGTAAGAATAGTACTATTTGCTTTTTAAGAAAAGATTTCACATAAGCTCACCTCTCTCCTCTTCTTTCTTCATTATTTCCTTTCCCCACCGGTTTCCTCTTCATCCTCCCTTCTCCATTCACGCAAGGACCAGCCGCATCCATTCTTCACCTTCATTTGCTCACCAAATGTTCAATATTGCTCCAAATCAAAAACAAAGCCTAGATTATTCTTAGTTGGAACAAGCCCTTTAGTTCTATCTTTTCAAAACTGGAAAAGCTCAAGTTTGATGCCATGGAAAAACTCCATTGAAGGAGGAAAATTCAGTTTGAAGAGCTCTTTTGCTTCTCCATTTATTCAAGGTAAGGAAAGTGAAAGAAAAATCAACTTTCCTCCATTTTTACCTATGTCTGAAAATCAACTTCTCATGTGGTTTTGTTTCACTCCTTGAACTAGCTTGTTTTAATCTCCAAGGACTAGTGGAGGTCCTCTTTGATTCATTGCCCAACTCTGTTTTGAGACTTCAAAGGTAATCATCCATTTTTAATACCTTAAAGACTCTTTTTAACCTAGGAATGATTCCTTAGCACTCATTAGATTATTTGAATATTGATTAGAACATTGACAAGGGAATTAAAGTTGCTTGCCAAAAGTCAATCAAGGAAACCCAAAGAGAAAAAGTGAGAAGCTTGAGAAAAACAAGGTAAATTACTTACCTTAAGGTGGTTTAATGCTTTAAGGGATGGGATTTAGATTGATGATAAGTGTAGCTTAGAGTTTACATTAAGTAAGGGCCATAAAACCTAGGAGAAAGAACATGATCATATTTGAGAACTTGTGACTAAGGAGCAAATGAGAATTGAGATAGTTAAACAATCTTAAGGTGAATTACAAAAACATTTATATTGCTATGGGAGCATTGTTATTGTTGCAGGTTGAAGGCTATTATATGTGGGAAATTCAATGTTTAAGTTTATGTCATTTAAGGGCCCAAGAGCCAAGTCATTTAAGGGCCTAAGAGCCAAGCAATTTAAGTTTATGCACTATATTATGATGTAGTGTAGTTTGGGTGTAAATTGTGTGTAGAGAAAGTTGTATGAGGATTTGAATGTTCTTGATTGCTTAAGGATGAAAAAAACTAGATGTTTTGGTTTAAGAAAGTGTTAGGGAGACCATGTCAAAATTTGGTGAAGAAACAAGATGTTTTAAGTGTTTAAATGAACTTTATGACTTAGATTGTCCGAGGAATGAATAAGGGTGAATTTGGTGGAAAAAGGATGAGCTAGGATGTTCTTGAGTATAAGGGTGACCTAGGAATGTCTATGAGGAGCTAGAGGATACCATGGTGAATTTAAGGTACCAAAACCATGATAAGAGAAGTTGTAAGACTTGGCAAAGATTGAAGGAAAATGAGGATAATGACTTGTGAAAGTGTATGTACGAACTAGAGTATATGAGTTTGAGAATGGTTGTGAAACTTGAGTAAAGGAAAGATGGATTAGTAATAATGCTTGAGGAGAAGTTATGTTGGTTGAAAAGGAACACTCTGGTTAGTTGAAGTTTAGACAAGTTGAGGTGTTGGAAGTGTAAGAAGTTAAGTGTTAGGAATTTTGTAAGAAGATGAGGCAATGATCAATGGGTATAATGGAAGGTTTATCAATGAGTTGGTGGATGATTTAAGAGGATATTAAGTGCCTAAATGATGTTAGAACATATTAAGGAACTTGTGGAAGAGTTTGGAGTAAGATAGACATATTTAGAAAAGGTTCTGTAGTGGACCGACCCTGTCTAGGTTGGTCGGACTGTAATAAACCAGACGGGAATGCTTCTGCATTCGACCGACCTTGGGGACCAACCCAGACTGGGTTGGTCGGGCAAAAATTAGAGAACCAGAATGTTTCTGCAATGGACCGACCTTAGGACAGACCCTGGCTGGGTTGGTCGAGTAGGAATTTTTCAGTTGGAGAAGTCTCTGTCTCCGACCGACCCAGGGGGTTGGGTCGGTCAGCGGGTCGGTCGGCCCTTATAAAAAAATAAATTTAAATCTTAAGAATGATAAGTGGCATTAGTAGTCCACCATTAGGAGGGTAGTGATGATTAGAAAGGTAAGCATATAAGAACTTAAGAAGTTAAGCTAAGTAAAATAAATTAAGTGTTTAAGGTTAAGTTTATAAGAACTTAGTGGGTATTAGTTGGGGATCATTAGTGGCTAAGTAAGTTAAGTAATATGGAAGTAATTAACAACCTAAATTGGATGAATGTTTAGGATTTGAGAGTTTGGACTACGAAGGGGATTAAACAACCGGACAACCGACGGTGTACTGTATGGTTTTCTTGTAGCCTGCTTGCTAACGAGGTGTCCCTCGGCTTGTATGCTATTTGTTTATGTGTTCCGACTAAGCAAGATAAAGGATGCAACCAGTTTATTGCATTTGTTGTGTGCTTGTGATTAAAGCTAACACACTTTACTTGAGATTACTTACTAACATTGTTTAGTAACTACGGTATGAGTTAAGAACACCCTCTCTTTTTATATTGGTAGGTTAATACCCGAAAAAGGTTTAACTAACACTTTGTCTTTGAGACTTTCACTAACTGGAACTTGGGGGGTGTGAGGAATCCGGGACTGACTCCGGTCATGAATGTTAAGGAAAGGGGGTCGGTATCTGAATCAGATCCAACTTCCGCTTGGGACTCGTCTTTGACTTGTCGCCTAGAGTCGACATATATACTTGACCACCTTGGATTACAGTTCAAGGTGGGAGGCCAGATTAAGATGGTGCGGTGGGATCACCTAAATCCCAAATTTAAGATGTTGTTTATTTAACCAATGGAGTTAATAGCTCATTGGCTAGGGTTACTTTTGACCCGACAAAAATAAACATTGAGATAAGAAATAGCCAATTCTAATTAAAGAACGGTTGGTACAATGAGACTGTGATAAGACTTGAGATGAGATAAGAATGGACTGAGAATAAGAGGAATCATAACCTAAGGAGTTAAAATCTAACTCACTTACTTGAGGAGCTCTTTTAAGTCGTTCATTGTGTTTGAACTATGATTGTTCATATGTGGTGTTTATTGTACTTCTTATTTATGTTGTATTGATAATCAACCACATGCTATCTACACGTAGTCGTCGTAGCCCCGTTAGCTTGGGGGCTATAAGAGAATCGTACCAGCAAAGGTGCTGACCCCCTTGGGGGCAACTGTTTAAATTTTGCAGGTAAGCACCCGCAGAAGACTCACCTTGAGAGTAGGCGCGGGTAGACTTAGGACGAGTTTTATTTTGAGTACGCGATGTGCATGTACACCCGTCTGTTGGTATTTGAGATTATGGTAGACGTGTTAGACTTGGAGAATACTTAAAACTCGGTTGGTGTTTTTGGATAAATGGTTGTAATTATTTATGTTCGGTATATTCTGTATGTTCAGACCGTAGCAAGGTACTGGGTGTTGAAATCAATTCCGCTGCGATGTTGGTATAAATGTTAGTAAGTTTTTGCGACTACCACGTTTAGATGAGTTGAGGTGTTACAAAGGCCTTCCCCACCTATGCACCAATGAAGTACGGGGAAACTCAAAGTTCACCCGCTAAGTGTGAAGGTCACTTTCCCCTTTGATCCCGGACCAGAGATAGAAGACAAAGTCCGCCCCGGAATTCTCCCTGCACCGCTCATTGAAGATAAGGATGTCTTCATCCTTAAATTTGAAGAGGAGGCTCCACCAAAATTTGATCCTCGCACCAAGGATCAACAACCTCAACACTTCCACCTGAAGAAAGATCAGTGGAGCTTGCACTTCTACATTCTAAATGTTGAGGTAACATTTCCTTTTGATCCGGGTCATTTTTCAATGATTCATGATGCCCACCTCACCCACCCGTTGAAGCCAACTTCAATGTTCATATTCGATCCCGGATGACTTCAAGGTGGTACGGTCTAGCCAAAGACCTTAAAGAAGGGCCGCTTCCCAGGAGGCAACCCGGATGATTTTCTTTCATTTTCAATTATTTTAATTTGTCACGTTCTCCTTTGATTTTATTTTTGCTAACTTTTAACCTCGTTTGTAGTTGGTTGCTTCTAGTGTTTTATGTAGGTGCAACTTAATGTCCACACCGTAACCAAGCTACGCTAATTGAGGCTAAAACTCAAGTGTGGGGGAGTTCCTTCAATGCAAGCAAAAAAAAATCCCATGGGAGTACTAGTTTCTTTTAATTTTGTGTCTCTCACTTCTCCTTCATTTTGATTCTAAGGCATTCTTCTGCTGAGGATAGCTTATGTGCTATAATGCTTGTTTGTGCCCCATGTATTTTCTCTTTTGTCTGCTTCCTGAAAAGGTCTTCTGAAACCTTCCCTGGTTTGTCTGGTGAATAATGAGGACATTGTTCAAATTAAGTGTGGGGGAGTGACCTTTTCAGTGAATTGTGTGCTTAAATGCTTAATCTCTCTGCTTATCTTGCGGTTGTCCAAAATCAAAAACTTGGACCCTTGTGTTATGAGTTGTTCTCATTAAGAACAAATACTATTATGAATAGTGGGATAAATGTTCAAATTTATCTTTTTAATTATTTTTTAGGAGCATTTTTCATGCGATGTGACTAAATGATCTTGAATGGTTGGATTTTTATTGCTTAGGGGTTCTTTCTGTCTTCTCTCTTAGGGATTGCTAAGGGGTGCTTCTTTGTAAAAATCCTTTAAGGGACTTGTGAGACGCCATTGGTAACCAATAATGAGAGTTGAGTGCTCTTAAATGAAAAGCATAAATCTATTTTTCCTTTTGTTTTCTTCTCAATGCCCATTCTTGATAGAAGTTGGCCATGGTAAAAGCTCTCCAAGTCACCTAATCTTTAGAACTTTGAAGCACTCCGGATCATACCCTGAAACTCTAGTTTTTGTTTTTCCCCTAAGCACACCCATGCCACCACTAAGAGATGGTTCACACTCCTCAAAGGTTTTAATCACTTTTTGCGTCTTCTCTTATCCTTCAATTCATGTTACTATTTGTTAGTCTTGAGCATTCCTTACTTGCATGGGTGCTTGGTTTTGCTTGAGGACAAGTAAAAAGGTAAGTGTGGGGGTGTGATGAGTGTCTAAATGATCATGTTTTAGAGGTGTATTTCATATATTTTATCAACACTTTTCATGCTCATTTCTCCACTCTAGCTCGTTTTCCTCTACTTTTGTGTTTTATGGTGTTTTACATAACTATTGCTGAAACAGGAGGAATAACATAGCTAGGAACAAAGTAGACAAAAAGACAACGTGTGGGCGCAAACGGATCCAAAAACGGAGCTAAAACGAAGAAGATACAACATTTTGAAGTTAGCCTACCCATAGGACCGACCCACAGGACCGACCCATAGTGGGTCGGTCGGAAGATTCCGGAGACCAAAAATGCTCATTCTAGGGGCCGAAATTGCTTCTGGACCCGACCGACCCTAGGATCGACCCATGGTGGGTCGGTCAGACTTAAAAACGTGATTTTCGGCCCCCGAAATTGCTTCTGGACGTGACCGACGCAGGGTGGGTCGGTCGGTCGCAGATTTGGCCCAAATCTGTCTTTTCTAAAGGAGAAAAAGATGAGAGGGAGAGAGAGAGGTATGCTACATAGAACAGAGAAACGACGGAAAAAGAAGAGAAAAGAGGGAAGAAGAAGAAGAAGAAGAAGAAAGGAAAGGAAAAGAAGAAGAAAAGGAGGAGAAATCTCACCTCCATTGAAGCTCTTCTTCAACCTCCCATGGCTATTTCTTCTCCCTTCTCTCATTTTTATTCTTTAATGGTTGTGTAGTTTCCTTGTAGCTTGGGATGGGAATTTCATCCCAAAATCCCTAAAACCTCCATTGTTGAACCTTGAACTTATTTTTATGCTTTATTTGAGTCCTTGTGCTTAATGAAGATAATTATTGAGTGTTTATGGCTTCTAAACTTGTTGCTCATGATTTGGGGATTTGTTTAGGGTTTGCCCAACTAATTGTCAATTTGTTAAATTGGTTGGTTTGGCCTATCGATTAGTTTAGCATTATTGTGGGATTCTATCAAAATGTGATTCTGAGATAGAAACCTAAACCGTTGGGGACTAGACTAGTGTACTATAATTCAATGATTTTGAGATTATACTACATTGCAACTTTGGGGGAACTTGAGCTTAGTGCTGTCGATTGACCCAGGGCTTAGATGATTGAGAAGTTTCGGTTAAACTGATTAGGATTAGTAGGCCTAGATTAGGTTGCTAATTAATTAAGTGTTCCCGTTGTTGTGCTATGAGTTTGAGGTTCGACAATCGGTAGTAAGGGGATGACAGGTGCAAATATCCATTCCGAGCTACACCTATCTTAGATTAGATAGTTTAACCTTATTGTTTTTCTTCAATTCCCAATATCAACCAAAAACCCCCAATTTAAGTTTATGCACTTTTGTATATTTCTATGCACATTGACTAACCTTATAATTAACTAGATAGTTACGAAGTCCCTGTGGATATGACCTTGATGTACTACAATGATTGGGTTCACTGCCCACAGTTAGTAAGATAGTTTAACCACTATTTTGCTCAACAGTATCTTTCTCTCCATAGAAGAAACAATTAGTATTACCACCAATTCTGTTACCAATATTGCCTTGGCAGGGAGAAATGCCATTCATGAATTTCCATATCATCAATCTTGCCCGAGGAGGAGACAAGTCATTTTTTATTCTCTTACTGAGAGTGGAACAAGCATTTGGCAAGGAGGTCTGACCTTCTTTCTTGGCATTTTGAATCAGATTAAATTCGGACTTTATAGAGTAAATATTATCTTTTGTATAGTGCTAGACCCATTAGTCATTTTTGTGAGGGAACAAGGGTAATGAGCTAATAAAAGTACTTTATGAGGAGCTGAGATATTGGTTAAGTTTTTGAATGTTCCAAGTAGCAAGGTCTGGATTGATAAATTCAGCAACCATGAGACTAGAAGAAGTAGGGGGTGATTTCAGGAAATTATGTGGAAAGCTTCAGATCTAGGAACCCAGGGGAATTCCCAAAAGGGAGTAGAAATCCCATTTCATATCTGCTTCCTTATCCCAGTTTTAAGGAGGTTGATATTTGGGTGTAAGGATTTCCAAATCTAACTATGACATAGGTCTATTCCAACCAAAAACTCTCTTTTGGATGGCATTCACAATATATTCAAAGACTTTGGATTTGTTCCTACCAATCTTCAAAGGAAAACCAAGGTATTTAGAAAAGTGAGGAACTTCAGGATCACCAAAGACGTTAGTGATGAGGGATTTTTGAGGAGTTTTAAGCTTTCTACTAGACACAATTTCTGATTTTCCAAGGTTAATATGGTGCCCAGAAGCTAGGAGGAATTTACGCAAGGTATTGCTAAGAAAAGAAGCATTCCTCTCGGAGGCAACACCAAAGAAGATAACATCATCAACAAAAGCCAGGTAAGTAATAGAAGGGCTCTCTAACTTTAACTTGATACCTTTAAAATTTCCATCAAGATTAGACTAATTTAGAAAGCTAGTGAGGGCTTCTTGAACTAGAATTAACAGAAAAGGAGACAGAGGGTCGCCCTGTCTAATGCCCCTAGTTTGCTTAAAAAATTCACCTGGGGACCCATTAATCAAGATATCACATCGAGCAGATGTAATGCAGTTCATAACTGGAGGTAACCAGTTAGAAAGGAAACCCATAGCACTAAGAACTTTGAATATAATTATAAACCCCCACTCTAAACGATCATAGGCTTTGCTGAGGTCTGTTTTCAAGGCAAAGAAACCTTTTTTTGTGGCTTAGCTTTTGTCTAGAAAATGATGGAGTTCTCCTGCTAATATTATATCATCTCAGATCAACCGACCCTTAACAAAGCTAGATTGATTATCAGAAATGAGAGAAGGAAGCATAGGTTAAATTCTTGTGGCAAGGATTTTGGAGATGATTTTATAAGTGAAATTGCAAAGGGCTATAGGTCTAAAGTTCTCAATATGCACAACACCTTTTATTTTGGGAATGAGGGTAATGTAGTAGACATTGAGGTGCTCAAGAAGACGATCACCTCTTAACACATCAAGAACCGTGGTTGTAACATGAGAACCCACAATATTCCAGAAGGTTTTGAAAACTTACCATTAAAGTCGTCTGGACTAGGAGATTAATCATTTCCCAGTTGCTTGACTGCTTCAACCACTTTAACAACAGAATAAGGTGAATTGTGGTCTTGTATTAAAGAGGAGTTAAGCTTGTTCCTCACAGCTTCCTCATAGCAAGGGTCCCCATCCGGACAGGAAGAAGAAAACAACTTTTGGAAATAAGATCTCGAGATGTTTTCAATAAGAGGTCAGGTGTAGAACATATCCTCCTTCTCATTATTCAGCCCAAAGATGTTATTTGCTTTCTTAGAGTAAGAAGCTTTTGCATGAAAAATTTTGAATTTCTGTCACCTTCTTTGAGCCAAGAAACCCTAGATCTTTGCTGCCACCAAGTCTTTTTATGTTGGAATCTGTCCCCAAAGTCAAAGGGCCTTTCGAAAAATCTACTAGTTCTTTTATTTTTACAGCAATCTTCCATTTTATCTTCCTGATAGACCATCTATCCAACTAGTACGTTTCTTTGCACATTTTGAAAATTTCTGATCAAGGTTGAGTTGATCCTTACCCATACTTCCAAAATAAAAGACTTACATTTCTCCTATAGGCACCATCCACTTTCAAACCTGAAAATTATATCAGGAACCTTATGAAGGCTAAAGAACCTGATCAAAATAGGGCAATGATCTGAATTCTCACGAGGGGGTGTTCCACTGAAATATTAGGAAAAACTTCCAAGCTCAGAGCACAACTAAAAGGTCTGTCTAATCTACTAGTAGAATTATTCTCATCCAACTAATAGTTAGTATAGGTCCCCTCCTCCCCAAAAAAGCCCAAGTCATGGAGCTGACAGTGGGCAATGACTTGTCTAAAGGGAATCATCTGATTCTCATGTCTACTCCTCCCCCTGTTTTCTCAAAATTGAACAGAATCTGATTAAAATCACCCGCCACTATCCAAGGAAGAACACTATGAGCTCTCAAGACTCTCAATAACTTCTAGGACAAGTGTTTCATCTTTCAATCGGACCAGCCATAGAAACCAGTAAAAATGAACAGGGAACCACCCTGAAAGGTAATCTCCTCAGACATATGATGTTGAGAAGAATTAACTTGCTTAATAGTAGTTCCATCTTTCCACACAATAGCAAGTCGACCACTTTTACCAATGCTACTAACCGCCACACCTGAATAACTAACAAACTTATCGAAAAACAAGCTCATAACTTCCTGAGATCTATGAGTCTCCATCAAGAAGAGAACATCTGATCTGTATCTTGAGATTAAGCTTTTGATCCATAAACTGCTTTGGGTTGTCCCAGACCTACAATTAAAAGAAATACTACTCATCTTGAAGTGTAGCTCTGAGTAATAAAAAAGTTTGTACTACAAACTAAGACCTCAAACTTGGAACTTCTTTTGATAACTAGTTAAGGAGATACAAAAAGCCCCCAACATCGGCACCAACAATACATAGCGACTGAGAAAGAAAGACCTAGGAAACCAAGCAAACCGAGAGAAAACAGAACAAAGAGTTGCCCATAACCACTTACTAAAAACAATTGAAACTATCTTGACCAATGTGCAGATAGCCAGTTACCGAAGACTAAAGAGCACTAGGATGAAAATAACCTTCTTCAATCATTCCTTGATCACGAAAAGCCCCTGATAGACGAGCTCAATCACACTCTTCTACTGCAATGTAGAAGAGCAATGACAAGCAGGAGACACCCCTAAATCTGCTGAAGCAGGTCGAAGAGAGGAAAGGGCTAAGAACAACAAAATCTGACCACCCAATCGAAGGAAAATGGGGAGGGCTTTTCCTCGACCGAGGCACCTGAACGCACTCTATTGCGAACAAGCCCACTGTAGACGGCTAGAAAGAAAGTACACTTCGTCGCTTGGAAGTACTACAATTTGTTAACTTGGGAACGAAAAAATAGGGCTGAACGCTGTCAGAGAGAGGGATCTTCTTCTTCACCTGAGGGAGGAATCAGTTTCTACGTCCGAGGACAAGGACGAGAAAAACGGGGCTCCTGCCACCAAGATCGCCTCACTAAGCGCGATAGGGCTTACTGTTCACCGAGAGCACCGCGCATTGGGGGAGGATCAGTTTACCTGGTCCGGTTTTTAATACGGGTTGTTTGAATTTATTTTTTTTAACTTTTTTTTATCCTTATCTATAAATTCAATTTAATGAGACCTTTAAAAAATAACCGGGGCCTTAATTCTTTGACCACTTTTTAGAAACGGTATTGTAGGTCAAATCCGGGTGAAAATCAGATGAAAATCTATATGAAAATTCATAATAAAATCTGGATGAAAATTATGTTGACAAGGATGTACAAGGGGCACAATCAGATATATTTTTGACCAGCCACTTCGGTGAGAGACATTGTGTAAACCGTCTTAGTTTATGTTTCAAACTTATTTAGGTTCATTCATTTTATGTTGAAATAGGGTAAACCATGGAACAAAATAAGAAAAAGTTGCCAAAAATACTAGAAAACAAGCACACACGGGCACTGCATGGCATTGTGAGCGTCGTAGTGAGCATCGGATACGGGCGGGCTGAGCGTCAGAAGCGGCCAGGGCGTCATGAGCATCGGACGCTGACACGGGCACGCGGGTGTCAGGTGCGCGCTTCAGAAACGGGTTGTGGTGAGCCGGCGTAAGGCGTTGATAAGTGGTGAAAATATCTATTTATTAGGGTTATTCCCACCTGCATTTTATATGGTTTACAACATATTTTCACCACTTTATATAGTATTTTACAGTCATACAATGAAAATATTCACATTTAAACCATGAACTAAATTTTATTGCATGCAACACATTAAAGTTTTTTTTTTGTTTACAACATAATAGTACATAAAAGCATTTAGCATTTTTTGATATTTTAACTTATATCATTGGATAGAAGAATGCACAATGTAGACCTTGGAAAGCTCTATCCTCTATCTTTTTCCTCTTTTTCTTTTCTTTGTTCTTCTTCCTCTCAATAGCTAAATTTCTCTTCTAAGGCATCATTCTCTTCTTCTTCCTTTCCTTTTTTGTTGTTGTTGTTGTCCTCCTCCTCCTTCTTCTTCTTCTTTTCTTCTTCTTCTTCTTCTTCTTCCTCTTACTCCTCTCTCGTGGAGACTTTTGATTTTGGTTTTGGGAGGTTTTGGCCCCTCTTTGGCGAGGGTTTGCGAAGGCGGTTTACCCAACCTATTTTCAAGTCAGCGTTGCTAGTGCATGTGCTGTTTTGATCTCCACCTTGTAGTCAAATTGTAAAATGCAGCGGGATCTCGGCACCGACGGTGATGCCGCTTCCCATCGATGCCGATGCGATGACGATGATGAGCTAGTGGAGCAGCAAGGCGAGATGGAGCATCTTCATGCCGACACGGGGGTGAGGTCTACGGCGGTGCATGTGCCTAAAAGTT
Organism: Limonium bicolor; assembly: GCA_023374045.1. Taxonomy (NCBI): domain Eukaryota; kingdom Viridiplantae; phylum Streptophyta; class Magnoliopsida; order Caryophyllales; family Plumbaginaceae; genus Limonium; species Limonium bicolor. The sequence goes on along the minus strand of CM041778.1, from coordinate 372,191,544 downwards.
GCATCAAAGTTGACAAGTGTCCTCACATGCAAGAGGTGGTGGACTGGTATCCAACACATATGCTGGTTAATTTTGCCTCCCTAGCTTGTGTGAGAAGCTACTCAATGGTTGCATTTATGTTTTTTGGCTTTCCTTGCTTATGTTAGTTACCGGCTATGACTTTGTCCTCTTTTATGTGTTTCTAGTTGTTTTAGGGTTTGGTAATGCAGTCAATCTATTCAGCTACTCGTGCAATGTCCCTGTGGGATCATGTTGCAATTAATAATCATCTTAGTGGTTATCGCCTGGCTTGGGTTGAAATTGATTCCAGTTGTAACTTGAGTTGAATATCAATGGATGGGTGTGACTTCAAAAGAAAAACTTATAGCATTGTTTTTTCACTAAATAGATCATAAGAAAAGTCCCCATAGTGAATAATGTCGTTTTATAAATTAGTATGTCAAACAAAAAATAACATATAACATAATTTTTAGTGTGCACATTATTTTAAAGGTGTATTACCATTTATTTAGGGGCGTATCTAGAGGAGGTTTAGGGGGCTCCAACCCTTGAAAAATTTATAAATCAGTCAAATACTCTTATAAATTTCTGAAAAATATAAAATAACACAATGTTTTGAACAATGTGTAAAAAAACAAAAAACAAAATTCCTGGATCCATTATTTTTAGACCAAAAAAGTTGCACCCTTATATTTAACATATTGTTGAATAATTTTGTGAATTAATAAAAGTTTGTATGTCTATTAAAATTGATACTTCAATCAACAAAGAAGTTTTTTTTTTCCAAATCATTCAATCAACAAAGAAGTTAGTTCTATAAACACGTATTTATTCATATTGGATATGAAAGTTATTGAGGGGTATTATAAGATTGTGTCTGATTCATCATGTAAAGAGATGGCGGGGTTTGTACGTACCTGTTTTCCAAAAAAAAAAAAAAAAAGCAATGTACGTACCCATATGTCTTCTTCCCAACCATATATATGTCTTCTTCCCTACCATATATACCGCATGCTCACAGAATATTTTGCGTCTGCCTCCTGCTACCGCTTCCCCCTCTCCATTCCATCGTTCCCTCTCCACCCTATCTCTTCCTAATCGGGGAGGGAGTGGAATCGAGGCGGGGAAGGGAGACAAGAGAAATTCTCAGGCCTTGATTGTTCTTCTTTTATCATCCTCGCCCTTCCCATTGTGTTTAATTTTCATCTTCACAAGGCGAATAACTGTAAATAAGGTAGCCGTGATTTTTGTTTGACCTATTCCTCATTTTGTTAGAAGAGGAAGATTAAGGAGGTACACAATCAAATGCAAATGGAAAGAGAACGCCTGGTTTCAGAGGAGAGCCAGGTCATAGAACCATACAGATATCGGAAAGCAGCTGCTGCTAACCATGCCTTCCACGATTCGTCGGAGATCGATTTTGACTACGAATTTGATGCGCCGAAATTTTTTGATTTTTTGAGCCCGGAATCAATAACAGAGGTTGAAGAAGCGGAGGAATGGTTTCGTTTTGCGGGGACTTATCCGCCTTCGCGTGAGTATTTCTGTTGATTGTTGTCTAATTATATTATCTGGTTATAATGAGGTAGCATGTTGAAAAAAATGATTTAAGTTCTCGTCATGTTAGAAAAGAATGTATGTAATTCAACTAAAAAAGGAAAATTTCTACAAAAATAAGGAAAATTAATTTGATTTTTGAATTCTATCTAAATTGGTGAAAAAAAACTCTTGTTGCCTGTAAGAGTATTTGTTTTTTTTAAGAAGAGTATTTGTTGATGTATGGATATTCCTGACTTGGTGCCTTTCTAATATATATATATATTTGATCAGCGTACATATTGAAGGTCAAGTGGAGAATGAGTGAACTGTCTGACTTGAGAACATCCGCTTCCGAGTGTACAGACTCTGAAAGCGTGGACTCAACAGTCTACACTACCGATGCGAGCATGGCTTCTGAATCTTCCAACTCAAGTGATTCCACATGAAAACTGAATTACCTTTATTTTCTTATGGAAAACTTATTCGCAGTGCCTATGCTTAAAGTTGTTAGTTAATAGACAATCTTTGATCTTACCTTCAAAACTACTAGCCATTCGAATGTGGATCAATCTCTCTTGAAACTTGTGTGTAACAGGTCATAATCTACTTATAAAATCCAGAGTTGGGTCATTAACAATGTCAAGTTTATCAAGACGGTCAAATCTTATGAAACCAACATTGAGTTACATGGCCAAACATGACCAGCCTATACCTCTTCGATCATCATCGGGATCCTTAGGAAGGTACAATCACCTTAGTTCTGTTAGTGTTTGTTGTTATTATTATTATTTTTTAACATTGCAAAAGCAATTGTTCTGTTGAAATTAGTTCTAACCTTTTTCATCACTTCAGTAAATACTCAAAGCCTAGGGGTTCATTGAGCAAGTCAAGAGAAATTGGTGCAGCTACCAATAGGCAAAAGCTTGAGACTAGCTATCCAAATAAGGTAGACACTGACTCATTCACATTCTTGCGCAGAGGGACAGTTGAGTTGTGCATCCTAAATTGGCAATGGTTAATAGAACTGGAACATGTTCCTTATTTCATTTTTCAAATTAAGCGCTATTGTTTGATAAAATCTAAGAATGTAACCGATCTGTGTCTCATATAGTTAATCCTCGTCTCCTAGTAGCATTAGAGCCCATGCCCTCTCTGTAAATTTAAGTTTGTCTTATCTATTACTTCAGGCTAGATTCAGCAGTTTGAGTTCATCAAGCACAAAATCCTCATTGACCATTCCAAAAGGACCATTATTGGAGACAGCTCTGAGAGCCCAAAGACGCAGGTGAGATGTATCATCTACCTTAGATTTATATCTCTTGGTTGGCTTTGTAACTTTCACATAGGCAAATAAAAGCAATTCTCTAGTTGATTATTTTGTGTTTCAGTTGTGGAAGATCTTCATACTCAGTTGACGGCAAAACTAAAGCGTGACCACTTGAAAAGCTCAACACAACCTCAAGAAAATGTTTGTATCCTCCGATCTCTTTAGCAGATACTTCATGTTCAATTATCTTATACTAGCTTATTAAATTAATATCCCTGTTCAGACACTTTTGAGGCACCAAGCTTCACGGAGTTTAAGGGAGTCTTTTTGTTTCAGTTGAGTTGTATGTTTGTTTCTTAGATTTTCATTCAACTAATAAAGTTTCTCCCCTTGTCTGTATAGGAGATATATTTCTTTGGTAACATGGTAGAGGTGGGAATGCTCAGCTAAGGTCGTCTTCTGCTTATTTGCTCATGATGGTGTTTCCTCGCCTAAAGAAGATTCTGACCAGGGGATATAATGGGTTCGTTTGGGGACAGCTGCTGGGGGCTGCTGCTGGGTCCTGCTGCTGGAAATTGAGAAGCTGTCTGCTGATGGTTTTACAGAAGCTGACAGCTGCTGGTTTAGTGTTTGGTGGATTGTGTTTTTAAAAGTAGAGGGGAAATTGAGAAGCTGTCAGCTGATGATTTTGTAAAAGCTGTCAGCTGCTGGTTTTGGGTGTTTGGTGGAAACCTGCTGATTTTAAAAATTGAGAAGTTGTCAGCTGCTGGAAGCTTGAGAAGCTGTGTCCCCAAACGACACCAATGTTGATTATCTTATAGTTTTCCACGATATCAAAAGATAAAACAAGAAATGCAAACTGAGCGGTCAAATAACCATGCCAATCAAGCTCTCCCTCCTCCCACATCTCACCCCTGCCCTCTCCGCCCTCTGACCGCCACACCTCTGCCTAGCCCTTTTGTCTAGTTTCCTCTTCTTCTGAGAATCGGCCCTCGCACTTCAAAGTAGACACTATCAAGGCCCTGGAATTCTCCTCCCTCTTTGTGGCAAATCGAAAGATATTATTGTGAATTTAGATCATCGTTAAAAAAGCTCTTCCATCCCTTCAGACATATCATCCACATCAAACGAAATTGCCTTTTTGCTTGCATTGAATTTTGGTCGGAGGAAGATGCCGTAGAAGCTATCAATATTATTGTTGACATATATTTTCAAGGGTGCAATTCACCATTCAAAAAGCGTTACCAAGATGCTGAAAGGGCCTTGGTCGTCCAAATACTTCATTGGCGTCCAAGAACAAGTCTCGGCAGGGAGTTCAAATTTATGTCGCTGGCCGGTCCATTCTTCTATTTGGGCTTGGATTTTTATCCAGACCTGCCCAAAAGTCCTTTTAGACCTGGGACTGTTGAATATTCTCCTGTTAATGTCAGTCACAGTTAGGTTGGGAAGTGTCATCCATCATTACCGAAACAGCTCTTTCAAGCCAAGAGAAAATTTTGCTAAAAGCCCATCATTACTCATGTACAAGTTCCAAGACACCTTTTGAACAATAGAAGTTAATTTACTTGTGGAAAACTACCATCTAAAAAGGCTTTGAAAATTGATTTGATTCCGGGATAATCTGGTGGTGTTGGTCGCTGGAGTCAAGACCACATCTTGGAGCCCTAATAATGTTCTCCTGTATTATGGGCCAGCTGGACACCACTACCCATAGGCCAGTGACCTTGGCAAGCAAAGTGGTGATCTAATATTGGCCCATGATGATCTGGAGACCACTACCCATGGGTCAGTGACCTTGACAAACAAAGTAGTGACCTAATTTTGGTCCATGATGATCCGGAGAACATTTATGTCATTCTAAAGAAACTTAACTCAAATGCAAAACCAATGAGTGAAAAAAATGTTGATAATGGACTTACTTTTAACCCATAAGCAACCTAAAATTGCTTAGCGCAATTGGAAAGACTAAATTTATTTATTTTTCGAAGACAAAAGGTTATATATATTGAACTGTCTCTAGTGATAGAATCCTCTGTAATCCTTTGTTATTTGTAAACCTTATATGATATACGACTCTAACATCTTTGAGAGACGTGGTGAATAGGGATGACAATAGGTGACGAGTGTCCGTTTCACCTGACCACCTAACCCGCTAAAACAGGTGAAAATTAAAATAAAAAAAAGGTGATGGGTGAAACGGATGTGGGTGACCGGTGACGAGTCGGGTGAAAATTTTTCATCCGGGTCGCTTTGGGTCCATTTGCGGATCATTTCGTCATGCTTGTTGTAGCATTGCTTCTTTCCTTTGGTCACCGGGTTGGATACATCATAGGCTGGCTCGTTTTGTGGAGCTTAATGATTGAAAAAGATAATATGTATGAAACGACTCAATAGAGTGACTAGGGTTTAATGTAAGTGTTTCACAAGCTTTTTGACTCTGTGGTGGTATACCTAGGTGCTTCGGCATTCTTGATAGTTGTGTATCTGTTTTTTGTTAATTTTCACAGGTCTAAGAGTAAATCTACAAATTATCTCCTTCGGTCGGAGTTATTTCATTTACCTCACCTTTGTGTGTGGCCTCACCGAAGTCGAGTAAAAATAACACACTTACTCGCTCATGGTTTTTTCTGCTCAAGACGCTCTCATGAATTTTTCATTCAGAGAGGTGTTCACATGTTTAAACGAGAGTTTGAAATTAATGGACCTAAACTCATATTGCCTCTAGTGTTGATTTGGGGTTTTCGACGAAAATTTGAAGATTGCATGCTTTGAACTGTTTGGTGGGTTGCTTCGGGTGATTGTGACAACGATTTAACAAGTGTATGTTTCGAACCGCTTTGTGGGTTGTTTGGAGGTTTTGGGATGAGCTATGATGTTTGGAAAAGCATGTTCACCCTTTCAAAAACAAGAGACAAGTTGTTGTGTTCCATTATCAAGAAATGATCATTTGAACTTTAAAAAGTCATTCATTTGTGAACCATGAGGAAAAAGATGATTTTACATAATCAATGCTTCTTATTAGTGGTGACCAGAGTTGTTCATTTTGAAATGGTTATTCCTGAAATTTTCATGAATGATGCAATTGAAAGATGAATGTCATGACGTTCAATAGACTCGAGCTTTCAACTGTGATGTACCGTTAGGAGTATGCATAGATGATCGTGATCTTCTCCTTCCATCTTCTTGTTCACAACAAATGGATCCAATGAACTCTGAGTAGGCTCTTGAAAAGTTTGGACTAGGAATGTCTCAGGACTGAGAACGAGACACTTGGGCTTAAATCTCTTTAAAATAAAAGTGAGAAGCATGGGCCATAATGGTTTCATGAATGTGATTAGGGACTTTGGGCCGAATATCTTGAGAATGTGGCACTTGGGCCAAAATGTTTATGGATAGGCACTTGGGCATGAATGTTGTAAACTAGAGAGTGAGGCACGCGGGCCAAAATGTTTTAGAAAGAGCACTTGGGCCGAGATGATTTATAAACTGTGAATTGGCGCTGAGGTAGTGCTCGGGCCAGAATGCTTTGAGTTGTGACTGGGGAACATGGGCCGAAATGTATTTAACTATGGATAGGCATTCGGGCTTAGATTTTTCAAAGTGGTAGTGAGGCACATGGGTCGGGGTGCTTTGAAAATGTGGCGCTTGGGCCAGAATGTGTTTGGGCTGGAAATGAGGCACATGGGCTAGAATGATTTCTAAACCGTGAATAGGTGTATGGGTCTGGATACACTTGGTCTGAAAGCTAAACGCATTGGCCAGAAATATGAATGGGCCGAGAGAGAGTTCAGAGTCCGAGCACAACCAATTTTCAAGTTTTGTGAATTATTTTAAATTCAAATGGATTTCTTTTCTCTGGGCCTAAACCTAAATGGGTCAAGATGGATGACTCAAGTGTTTGGGCCTAAAAATATATCACCTAGATCTAGGATTTCGGGTCGAAGTCTAAACAAAAAGCTTAGCTAGGCTAAAATGAACCTTTACGCCAAAAGCTAATCCACTAAAAGGAAAATCAACAAAACATGGAAATAAATCATAGAGGAATACCACATAGAGGTTAGTATGCATGTCCTTACTAGACGTCTCTATCAACTGGGTAAGGATTGATCCAAATAAATACTTGGGGCTCGGGCCCAGGTCACCTCAAAGGGATAAGGTTTTGCGTGCTATCCTCTTTGGGCTTCTCCACTTTTTACACATCACCGTGAGTTGTGCATCTACGGTCGGGTCTTTGACTGACCAAACAATGGGCTTAGGTAAGGGTACTACTAAGAAGTTTTAGGGCCCGAAGCCTAGGTATTAAGGGGATATGGTTTACACGACATCATCCTCTTTTCCCCCACTTATTCACATCACCGAAAGGTGTGATCTCAGATAGGGATCGCGTAATGCGGGTCCGGGTGAGATTGGGTTGCATGGACCCTCGTCGCTCTGATATGATGTACAATAATATATAAGGAAAATAATGCGCGCGAAGGTAAATCAAACAATATAATAAAGCTTAAATGACATTTTTGAGTTAAGATCTTTTTATCTTAAAATTAAGCTAGTTAAAATTAAGGAATATCTTCCCAACAGAGTCGACATCTGTGAGCCCCAAATTTTTGAACATTTATCCTATGTTGATCGGGTTGATTAGGATCTGTTCAGGTTCTAGGTCCGTGAAATACCCCAAACCTTAATGTGTTAATTAATTATGTGATTATTATTTTCTAAGGCTAATTAAGTCCTTAAGATCATTGGTGAAGAAATGAAAACCAAAAAGAAGAAGAAAATGCGTAAAAGTCACAAAACGTGAAAACGCGTATTTAATTATTTTAGGAGGTATATAACCTTAATTAGGGTTATAAATATATTTTTATACCTTAACTATACACTAAGAACATATGGGAAAAATTCCCGAAGAAAACGGATCCAAACAATGCGTTAAAACGCTAACGGAGTCTTAAAGCGCGTTTTTCGAGGAAACCCGAAAATGTGACTTTAAACAGTTAAACGACCCCGTAAAAATTATAGTTGACTATATAACTATAATTAAACATTAATGGGAGCTTAAGAACAATTAAAATTAAGTAAACGAGAAAATTCCGAAAAACGGGCCCGGTTAGTGAATAGTGCTAAACCGGGTAAAATAACGAGCGTTTTCTGTAAAAGACGAGAAACGCCCCAACTTATATGGCTACTGTGGGGGCCGGTTTTAATATACTAGCCAGCTTCTCACACACTCTCAACTAGCTAATTAATATAATAGTAAAAAAAAGCAAAAAGTGTAAAGTAACTTATATCCCCTTTTTACTCTCTCTCCTCTCACTTTTCCCATTTCTTTCCCTCTCTCACGGTGGTCTCTCCCCCAAGCCAGCTCTCTTCTCCCTCCTTCAGCTGGAACGAAATGGAGCTCCCCTTCCGTGGCTTCTCCAACTTCAATGTCATGCCCAAGCTTCATACAAGCTCCAATCACAAAAATAATCACATATTATTCTTCCTCTTATCCTCCTCTATCATTCTCTCTTTTTAAAATTCCAAAAGGAAGAAGTTGACCTCCATGGGTTTTTCCCATTTGAAGAGAAAATGGCACCAATGGGTAGCTTGGAGTCTCCTCTTCCTCCAAAGGTAAAAATTTTCAAGAAAAAGTCATTCTCTCTCCACTTTCCATGGTGGCCGATTTTTGCTATCTTTCTCACCTTGTTTTTCTCCTTGTTTTGGAGCTTTGATACAACCCTCCAATGGTGGAGTAATTCCCTTCTTGATTCAAGGGAGAGAATCCCTCCAAAAAAGCTTCAAAAAGGTAAACCCTAACTTGTGTTCTAAGCCCTTTAATTGAATTGAGTTTTCTAAGGGTTTAGATAATTAATTGAGTGTGTTTTGTGTTTTTGGATGTTGGGGTGGAGATTGGAAACTCCATACCCTTTTAACCGATTTTGGAAGAGATGAGGAGCAAGAGGGAATTAAAGAGACTTGTGAAATTAAGGTAAGGAATTCACCTTGAACCTTGCTTATAATTGTTTAAGTGTTTGGGATGGGTAAACAAAGTAATGAACCCAAAGTGATGGATGATGTGGTTATTGAGATTATGGAGATTTTTGGTGATTGTGTTGTTGTTGTTGGTGAATTTGAGGATTTTGTTATGTGCTGGTAGAACCCTTGTGGGTTTGGCTAGTTTTAGGATGAATATGTGAAGAGATGATTTTTGGAAATGCTTTGGAAGTAGCCAAGTGCTGTCAAAATTTGTTTAGGAAAGTATGGCCTTGAGTGTTTTACTAAGGAGAAGCTAGGTGTGTTTAAGAGGTGTTAAGTGAATGGTTAATGGTTTGAAAACCAAACCAAGATAAGAGTGTGTTAGCAGTGGAAATAAGCCATTTGAGTGTTGGGAACGACATTAGTGAGTGAGGTTTGAATGGTAAGAAGTGGGTACCAAAATCTGTTACAAGGAGTTAAGGAACAAGGAAACCAAGTTATAAATGTAATTGGATTTTGAGTGAATTAAGCTTGAGTTAGTGAGTGGACTTGATAATCAATTTGAGGTGTTTTAGATGGGAAATTAGATGCTAAAACATGTGGTTTATAAGTGGGAAAGATTGGGTAATCAATGGTGGAAGAATGGAGTTGTAACAGATTTAAAAATTCCAAATCTGTAAAATCTGTAGCAGGGTCCGGACCTAGTCCATGGACAAAGTCCCGGACCACCCATTAATTAAGGCCGAGAGTTGAAGTCTGTACCTGGTCCGGGACTTAGGATGGGGACAAGGTCCCGGACCATATTGAAATTCATGCCGAGAGTTCGAGTGCAGTTCTGGTCCGGGACTTAAGAGGTGTATAAGGTCCCGGACCACTTCAAAAATAAGGCCGAGAGTTAAGACCAGCATTGGTCCGGGACTTAAGGTAGGGACCAAGTCCCGGACCACCCCCGAATTCACCCGTGAGTGTTTTTAAGGCTTTAAAGGATGGGGGATTGAGTGGTATTGGTTTTGGATGATTTAAGGTTGTTTGGTGACTTATAAAGGTCCTAAGGAGTATAAACAAGTGTTGGAAGTGAGTGAGTAGTTAAGGAATTATGTACACTAAGTTAAACCGAAACAACGGGATAACGGGGTAAGTACGGGAGTACTAGAGTTTACATACCGTAAGACTTTGCTGTTAATAAACATTTGAAATATTATCAGTTGTTCAAAACTACCCGGGGAGCGTGAGATGACGCGTTGGAGTGAACCCTCGGGAACACAGTAGAGAAACCCACGGTGACAGGTATGGTTTTCTTGCAACCTGTGTCCTACCGGATTACACCGGCTTGTATGCCAATGTGTTTTTTCTGTGTTTTTGCCACCTTGCAAGATAAAGCATGAAATGAGTTTACAGTAATTCATTATTGTGGCGTAATTAATTCCGATACCGCTTAACCTTAGTTATGTGTTAAATAATAGTTAACCGACCTTAGGTTCACATAAGAGATCGGTATTCGGAATAAACGTCCCAACCACGGGAACGTTCTAACTACGGCTATCCGTGCGTTTGTGTATGTTGTGACTATGTGTGAAGTATGTGACTTGTTTGTGTGTTGTTGTTATCGGATACAGTTATCCATGTTTGTTAAAAAGGGATGTTACTCCCCTATGTGTCTAACGGAGTTAGTAACACTATGTGATGTATGTATGTAGTAAGTTCCATAAGGGAACCTTTAACTAATAAGTATATGTTATGTATGGAGAGGAATCCGGTCGTTCCGGTCGCGCGTGTTGTTTGGGAGTTGATGTATATATGTGAATTAACTCCCATCCTGTTATGTTAAGGGTTGTTTTCCTTCATTGGATTTCGACCTCCCACTAGCTTAGCCAAAGCTTACCTACCCAACTTCCAATCGGGTTAGGGGGAAATCATGTTTAATGTTGGTAGGGTGTTGATGCCTAAGTTCGCTTCGGCTCCCTCTTTATTATGTTACGGTTGTTTTTCCTCCTTGAATTACAACCACCCACAAGCTTAACCAAGGCTTACCTACCTCATCATTATTGGAGCTAGGGGGAAATTGTGTAAGGTGTGATCGGTCCTATATGAGGCCGCCACACCTAAGTTAAGAAAATGTATGTATGTTGTGCTCGGGCTTATATCACCCCGGCACTCCCTAAGTAAAGATTATGTTCTCTAAGAAGAATGGAAATAAGTTGGTATATGTTAATAAGTGAGTTGTGTTGTTATGTTGTGTGTGCTAACCTTGTGTTTGTGTCCTATTAATGGATGTTTGCTTATAAGCATGATACGTGTGTGAGTTTGTGCATGTTTGAAATAAAATCAACCGCATGTTAAGACGACAAATAGTTGTGCGTGGCCCGGTAGCATGCGGGCTGCGGGATTACCATACCAGCAAAGGTGCTGAGCCCCCTGGGGGCCACCCTTTCTTCTTTTCCTGTTTCAGGTACAAGAACTGGAAGCCGTTCGAGAGTAGGACGGGGTAGTTGTTTGTATGTGGGTGTTCATGCAAATTGTGTAAGTATTGTAGGTGTAGTAAGACCGAAATTGTATCGGCGTTAGTTGGTAATTACTCGGTACAGTTGTAATGTAAGTGTATAATGAATGTTGGACAAGAAACGGGATTATTGTGTAGTTGCTCGGGAGTTTAGTCCATCAGACCGGTACATTGTATGTATGTTAGCCTTGTTAGTCACGTGGGTGGCTAACGGCGTGTAACACCAAAGAGTTGAGTTATGTTGTTAATTGTGATTTCCGCTGCAAGGTGCTGTTAAGTGTGTTATTTGTAGCTGGGGTGTTACAAAAAGTGGTATCAGAGCGAAGTATCGCTCTGATGACTGAATTACCGAGCTTAGGAAGTACCGAGTTAAGAGTTTAGTACTTTGGGTTAAGGGTTGAGTGATAGCGTGAGGAGTACGCTAGCTAGGGAACACCAGTGTGTACTGGATACCTACGATATCCATCCCGCCCTCCACAAACCCTATTTTATAACTTGGGAAGAACGCCAGAGAGATGAAAGTCCTCTCTTACTCGTGAATACCTGATCTGGCTGTTATTAAGTGTCCTTATAAGTACGGGGAACCTGTCACACGGTAGATCCCGAAAAGTGTGAATCCCGAAGACGGTCTCCATTTTAACAATGTCTGCTGCATGAGGTAGCGAAAAGTAAAGGATCTTAAGCGTAAGAAAATAGAATTTCCGGCAACCTGGGTCGACATGCGGAGCAGTCGAGGACAACCAGCTTGCAACGCACCAATTGTGCAACCGGCAAGAAGTGAAGTAATGAAACCCGAGGCGAGTGTCTACGGGACTACAAATGTTAACTAATACACCAACGGTATACCAGCCGATTAAAGAACTACAAGGTAGTACGAGGAGGATACAATGCTAAGTAAAAAGGGGTCTCCCAGAATGGGAAACACCCTAGTAATGGTCATCATGTGAAGACAGTGAGGAGTACCCGGGAGATCTACTGTTAAGGTTGTAAGAGCAAGTAAGGGCCAGCAAGGCCACTGATGTTAGAGCGGGTGAAAGCAGTACCGCAACCGATGTGTATTGAACCAGTAGCCAGTTAGCATGGCGCACTTGCCGAGGCAAGTGCTGCTATAACGAGGTTGTACGGAAAATTTTAACAACTACCGGTACTTAGTAAAGTACCATGAAGATAAGTGAGATCATCATAACTGTGGAAGGGTTTAGCAGCCTGACCTCTGTAATTGGAAATACACCAGTCAGCAGGAAGCTAGACTTGGTTAAAGCAAGGAGACGCTGTGAACCCACGAGAATTTTTCTTTCAAACTTAGATTTATTTTCAAACTCTTCTTTTCAATACCAAATTCTTTTCAAAACCAACCTATTTCTAACTTTCTTTTAAAACCAAACCAGGAGACCTACACCGGCCTCAGTGCCACATGGTAGGTAAGTTATACCCAGTTACTTTTAAATAACCGGACGGGAACCGGTAGACCCAAGGGTAGCAACCCGAGGGAATGGATGGGGTTCATGATAATACAACAGTGGATAACTATCCCTTGATTAAGTTTGGGAGGTACGGAATGCATATTATCACAGGATAACATAAGAGGAGTTAACAACAGAATACTTCACCTAGGCGTGTGACGGACACTACGAGTGTACCAACAGCAATGTGGGACGACCGCACTCCGATAGGAGCTTGTGGGCCTGACAGACCTTTTTATGGTGAGTTGGGCAAGTAGCAATGTATCAGTAGGGTACCCCACATATGTATACGAGTGGAGTCTGGAACACGGGAAGTAGTTGACTCCATACTACGGTCCGAAGTAAAAGTCAAGCAAGAGATTGAATTACCAAAAATGGTGGAAGTAAAGGAACCCAGTAAAGTCGACAAGACTAAAAGAATCAATGAATCCATTTTAAGGAAACGTTAAAGGCGAACAAGTGCGAAGTGCATTGATTAGTAAGCAGAGACATAATATATGTCTTAAGGATCCGGATGGATGAACATAACAGCTGAAGTAAGTACCCAGCCTACATATGACGAGGCAGATGCCTATTATGGACACGTTAATGTGCAATAAACGGGATGAGACTCCCGGAATGATCACTTAAACTGACAGGAGATATCAACCTCACTAAAGAGGACATTTAACCCAACAAAGAACGCAAAGCGAGGTAGTAAATTAAACATGCCAAGAAGTGCAAGCCAGATGTAATGGCATAACCTAATAACACCCAGGAGTTATCCTTAAAAGGGTGTTTGGGTCAACAATGGTTGAACAAGATACGTGACAGAAACACAAAGGCTGAAATTAACACCAAGTTTAAACACTAGTCGTCAGAGGGAAGCCTGACATCCTTGAAGGGGCATCCCCATGAAAGGAACCGTGATACTACGACCTTGTCATGGAGCCCAATTCCAATCTAAACCATGTAATGTGTGTGGACAGCCTACAACGGGCAGAGCTCGAGGCAATAAGGCTTAAAAGCCACAAATCGAATGTGTTAAGAAAATGTTATTGATCACAGAAGTTAATGTTATATAAGTAAGTAAGCGGATAACGAACCACTGCTTAAAGTGTGGGGATACCTCTTGATATTGTGAGACCGCAACAGCGGTAGTTATGTGAACTAAATTCAGAGAATGTGTTAGGAGTTGACCATGTTGTTACTACGAAAAGAGGTATTCGTACCAGTTGTGCAGACTGAAAGGGTGATAAGCCTAATGGCAACCACCATAGGTGTGGGATGCTAAATGTGTAATGAACAACGCTCAAGGAGCATAAAGACTCGAAGAATAGAGTATTCAGTAATCAGCCAAACAGGTGGCGAAACAGTGTAATGGCAGAAGCTATAATAGCGGATGCAGTGTAAGTTAATGTTATACAATGAGTAAGAGCACGGTGCGCAGTAAGCGACCGTTGCATAAGTGTTATTAAATAATAATGTGGCAATAAGACCAGTTATGAGTGAAACTCAATGGACATACAAATAAGTGATGATACACAGACTGAGCAATACGCCAGTAGTTGATGCTACGTGATAAGGAACACAGTATGAATTCCTATTGCTATCTCATAAGAGACTTACTGTCAAGAGTTTACGCCTCTGCACTCTGTATGACTGAGTGTTTTGGTATTGCGCTTGCGCGGTAACGATCAAGTGAGATAGCTAGGAAGTTTGGGAAATGTTAAATGTGATAGAAGGACACGACTTATGGTGTGATAAGACCGATGCATAAGAGAAGCACGGTCCTACCAATCAAAGGATACTTGATTGGCATAAGTGACTACAGTAACACAATTATTAAATATCGGTATGGAATATACCTCAAGTGTTGGAAATAACCGAGAGAGTACTACACACTAGGTAGTTACTCGAACTCAACCGACTGTAAGTCGGAAGAAGTCAAGTAAATCATTGTGGAATACAACAAATTATCATGGAAGTGGATAGTAAGTTTTGTAACTCACCGAATTCGCTCACGGTAAGAAATACCACGCGTCGGTTGAGAATCCGTTATTACCAAGATGAGGGTAATAATCGAAGATGTACAATATAGTAAGGATAACGTATGGGGCAAACTAAGCCCTAAATTATCAAGAGTCGCGCAGCAGAAACTAGTGAGCCAGCGATTCAAGTGATGAAATGTGCATAGTGAACATGAGTGAATGGCTAAATATTAACGCCTAGAAGTTTCACAGGCCAGAATCGAAACTGGTTATGAATTAGATAAACTCTAAAGAGAATTCTTGGTTAGGGACTAAACCGCCAATATGGCTAAGATCCTCAACCAGAACACATTGTACAATAAACCGCGTGGAGATAAAACACTTCACGACGGTAGAACGTTTGAACCAGTGATTAAGTGATTGATTACGTGGGCGTAATCCCTTTTAAGGGGAGTAGAGCGCAAAACCGTTTAGTGTGTTTTACCGTACAAGTGTACGTGAACTATGGTGTGCATAGCACAAAATGATTTGTTTTGATGATAAGTATGTTTATTGTGTTAACGGATGTGTGTGGAAGTATAAATATAAGGGAGTAGAAAAAACTCCCGGGGAACTAAAACCCCGACAGTACATGTTCATATGATACCAAATGTAATATTGTGTATTATATTTGATAAAAAAAATATATATATATATAAATATGTAATATATAGTGTTGTGATTTATGAAGAGGTATGAAACCGACATAGAACCTAGTGAGAATAAGATTCCCTATGTAACTGGATTAAAGTGAATGGAGATAACTGATAGACAGAGTTCTATCCCTTGGAGATGTAATGATTATGACTAGATGGATTAAAAAGATAGAAAATGGTACATGCTTGAATTAGTTGTTGTTTGAAAATGAAGTGAGAGGTGAAACTTGATTATCATGAGATCAAGGGAAGCCGAACACAAATTGGGGTGGAGAGATAGTTCAACTCGGATGCTGATCACATTAGGGTTGGATGATTCTTGAAACTCCCTATAAGTGGTCACTGATAATCACATCAAGAATAAGATACAGTTAACAATAATTGGACTTGGAGTTGTATTGAGTTTTCAAAAGAATTTTAAATTGGGTTTCAAATTTTAATTGGTATTTTCAAGACGTCGATAAATATTTTAAGATTCTTAAGTGGTATTTTCAAAAGAAGGACTACTTTTATTTGACCTTGTAAAGGATTTTCAATTGGTATTTTCCAATAAAGGATTTCATTACACTTAACCTCATATAGAGTATTTTCCTATTACTTGCTCACGAGCTGAGGACGTATGAGCCTTTGTGTTCGGACCGGTGACATGAGAAGTATATTTTAAAGGTGTATGCAATTGTTTTGATCTCCCAAAGGAACGGGGACCAGAAGGTGTCCATCGCGACGGGTTCTGCGGATCACAGTGTATATGTACTCAACATGGGTCTCGAACCCATGAAGAGATGGAAAGGAATTTCTGGTTGATACATGCTAAGACATGTTGTGTGGTATAGTGATAAATATTATCTTGACCTCGAGTCCTAAGATGGTTGAGTTCTGAAAGTGTTATGTTACCCACCTATGTGTCTGAAGGTTTATGTTATCAGACCTACGTGTCTAAATGTTGTATGTTTCCAGACCTAAGAGTCTAAGGGTTGTTATGTATGTGCAAACGTTGTTAAGGTACCCGGACCATTAAGTCCGAGATTACTATGTAAGTGTTTATGTATGTATGGATGTGGATGTGTTACCCAGGTCGTTAAGTCCGAGGTTGTGAAGTAAAGTAATGTTTTGGGATTTTATGTTGCAAGTAATCCCCTTATTCTAACCAATGATGTGTGGGAAGTGTGAACTTCGAGACGAGTTCTTTTAAGGGGTAGATTGAAATACCCCAAACCTTAATGTGTTAATTAATTATGTGATTATTATTTTCTAAGGCTATTAAGTCCTTAAGATCATTGGTGAAGAAATGAAAACCAAAAAGAAGAAGAAAATGCGTAAAAGTCCAAAACGTGAAAACGCGTATTTAATTATTTTAGGAGGTATATAACCTTCATTAGGGTTATAATATATTTTTATACCTTAACTATACACTAAGAACATATGGGAAAAATTCCCGAAGAAACGGATCCAAACAATGCGTTAAACGCTAACGGAGTCTTAAAGCGCGTTTTTCGAGGAAACCCGAAAATGTGACTTTAAACAGTTAAACGACCCCGTAAAAATTATAGTTGACTATATAACTATAATTAAACATTAATGGGAGCTTAAGAACAATTAAAATTAAGTAAACGAGAAAATTCCGAAAAACGGCCCGGTTAGTGAATAGTGCTAAACCGGGTAAATACGAGCGTTTTTGTAAAAGACGAGAAACGCCCCAACTTATTATGGCTACTGTGGGGGCCGGTTTTAATACTACTAGCCAGCTTCTCACACACTCTCAACTAGCTAATTAATATAATATAAAAAAGCAAAAATGTAAAGTAACTTATATCCCCTTTTTACTCTCTCTCCTCTCACTTTTCCCATTTCTTTCCCTCTCTCACGGTGGTCTCTCCCCCAAGCCAGCTCTCTTCTCCCTCCTTCAGCTCAGTGGAACGAATGGAGCTCCCTTCCGTGGCTTCTCCAACTTCAATGTCATGCCCAAGCTTCATACAAGCTCCAATCACAAAAATAATCACATATTATTCTTCCTCTTATCCTCCTCTATCATTCTCTCTTTTTAAAATTCCAAAAGGAAGAAGTTGACCTCCATGGGTTTTTCCCATTTGAAGAGAAAATGGCACCAATGGGTAGCTTGGAGTCTCCTCTTCCTCTCTAAGGTAAAAATTTTCAAGAAAAGTCATTCTCTCTCCACTTTCCATGGTGGCCATTTTTGCTATCTTTCTCACCTTGTTTTTTCTCCTTGTTTTGGAGCTTTGATACAACCCTCCAATGGTGGAGTATTCTTCCTTCTTGATTCAAGGGAGAGAATCCCTCCAAAAAGCTTCAAAAAGGTAAACCCTAACTTGTGTTCTAAGCCCTTTAATTGAATTGAGTTTTCTAAGGGTTTAGATAATTAATTGAGTGTGTTTTGTGTTTTTGGATGTTGGGGTGGAGATTGGAAACTCCATACCCTTTTAACCGATTTTGGAAGAGATGGGGAGCAAGAGGGAATTAAAGAGACTTGTGAAATTAAGGTAAGGAATTCACCTTGAACCTTATTTATAATTGTTTAAGTGTTTGGGATGGGTAAACAAAGTAATGAACCCAAAGTGACGGATGATGTGGTTATTGAGATTATGGAGATTTTTGGTGATTGTGTTGTTGTTGTTGGTGAATTTGAGGATTTTGTTATGTGCTGGTAGAACCCTTGTGGGTTTGGCTAGTTTAGGATGAAATATGTGAAGAGATGAGTTTTGGGAAATGCTTTGGAAGTAGCCAAGTGCTGTCAAAATTTGTTTAGGAAAGTATGGCCTTGAGTGTTTTACTAAAGGAAGAAGCTAGGTGTGTTTAAGAGGTGTTAAGTGAATGGTTAATGGTTTGAAAACCAAACCAAGATGAAGAGTGTGTTAGCAGTGGAAATAATGCCATTTGAGTGTTGGGAACGACATTAGTGAGTGAGGTTTGAATGGTAAGAAGTGGGTACCAAAATCTGTTACAAGGAGTTAAGGAACAAGGAAACCAAGTTATGAAATGTAATTGGATTTTGAGTGAATTAAGCTTGAGTTAGTGAGTGGACTTGATAATCAATTTGAGGTGTTTTAGATGGGAAATTAGATGCTAAAACATGTGGTTTATAAGTGGGAAAGATTGGGTAATCAAATGGTGGAAGAATGGAGTTGTAACAGATTTAGAAATTCCAAATCTGTAAAATCTGTAGCAGGGTCCGGGACCTAGTCCATGGACAAAGTCCCGGACCACCCCATTAATTAAGGCCGAGAGTTGAAGTTGTACCTGGTCCGGGACTTAGGATGGGGACAAGGTCCCGGACCATATTGAAATTCATGCCGAGAGTTCGAGTGCAGTTCTGGTCCGGGACTTAAGAGGTGTATAAGGTCCCGGACCACTTCAAAAATAAGGCCGAGAGTTAAGACCAGCATTGGTCCGGGACTTAAGGTAGGGACCAAGTCCCGGACCACCCCCAGAATTCACCCGTGAGTGTTTTTAAGGCTTTAAAGGATGGGGGATTGAGTGGTATTGGTTTTGGATGATGTTTAAGAGTTGTTTGGTGACTTATAAAGGTCCTAAGGAGTATAAACAAGTGTTGGAAGCGAGTGAGTAAGTTAAGGAATTATGTACACTAAGTTAAACCGAAACAACGGGATAACGGGGTAAGTACGGGAGTACTAGAGTTTACATACCGTAAGACTTTGCTGTTAATAAAACATTTGAAATATTATCAGTTGTTCAAACTAGGGGAGCGTGAGATGACGCGTTGGAGTGAACCCTCGGGAACACAGTAGTAGAGAAACCCACGGTGACAGGTATGGTTTTCTGCAACCTGTGTCCTACCGGATTACACCGGCTTGTATGCCAATGTGTTTTTCAGTGTGTTTGCCACCTTGCAAGATAAAGCATGAAATGAGTTTACAGTAATTCATTATTGTGGCGTAATTAATTCCGATACCGCTTAACCTTAGTTATGTGTTAAATAATAGTTAACCGACCTTAGGTTCACATAAGAGATCGGTATTCGGAAAAACGTCCCAACCACGGGAACGTTCTAACTACGGCTATCCGTGCGTTTGTGTATGTTGTGACTATGTGTGAAGTATGTGACTTGTTTGTGTGTTGTTGTTATCGGATACAGTTATCCATGTTTGTTAAAAAGGGATGTTACTCCCCTATGTGTCTAACGGAGTTAGTAACACTATGTGATGTATGTATGTGGTAAGTTCCATAAGGGAACCTTTAACTAATAAGTATATGTTATGTATGGAGAGGAATCCGGTCGTTCCGGTCGCGCGTGTTGTTTGGGAGTTGAGGTATATATGTGAATTAACTCATCCTGTTATGTTAAGGGTTGTTTTCCTTCATTGGATTTCGACCTCCCACTAGCTTAGCCAAAGCTTACCTACCCAACTTCCATCGGGTTAGGGGGAAATCATGTTTAATGTTGGTAGGGTGTTGATGCCTAAGTTCGCTTCGGCTCCCTCTTTTTATGTTACGGTTGTTTTTCCTCCTTGAATTACAACCACCCACAAGCTTAACCAAGGCTTACCTACCTCATCATTATTGGAGCTAGGGGAAATTGTGTAAGGTGTGATCGGTCCTATATGAGGCCGCCACACCTAAGTTAAGAAAATGTATGTATGTTGTGCTCGGGCTTATATCACCCCGCACTCCCTAAGTAAAGATTATGCTCTAAGAAGAATGGAAATAAGTTGGTATATGTTAATAAGTGAGTTGTGTTGTTATGTTGGTGTGCTAACCTGTGTTTGTGTCCTATTAATGGATGTTTGCTTATAAGCATGATACGTGTGTGAGTTTGTGCATGTTGAAATAAAATCAACCGCATGTTAAGACGACAAATAGTTGTGCGTGGCCCGGTAGCATGCGGGCTGCGGGATTACCATACCAGCAAGGTGATGAGCCCCCTGGGGGGCCACCCTTTCTTCTTTTCCTGTTTCAGGTACAAGAACTGGAAGCCGTTCGAGTAGGACGGGGTGTAGGGGGTAGTTGTTTGTATGTGGGTGTTCATGCAAATTGTGTAAGTATTGTAGGTGTAGTAAGACCGAAATTGTATCGCGTTAGTTGGTAATTACTCGGTACAGTTGTAATGTAAGTGTATATGAATGTTGGAAAAAACGGGATTATGTGTAGTTTGCTCGGGAGTTTAGTCCATCAGACCGGTACATTGTATGTATGTTAGCCTTGTTAGCCACGTGGGTGGCTAACAGCGTGTAACACCAAAGAGTTGAGTTATGTTGTTAATTGTGATTTCCGCTGAAGGTGCTGTTAAGTGTGTTATTTGTAGCTGGGGTGTTACAGTCCGCTTATAACCTAAGTCTAAAAACTATGTAATAAATAAAAGTCTTTATAACCTAAGATTAGCCCATTGGAACCTATTTTGAGTCGCCACCTAATTTTAACGTATGGTAAACTAGGAAAGGTTGAGATCGGGTTCTAGGGCTTAGTATATAGCTTTTCCGGTTTCAAATTACTTTCACTACCCTTGAAGCTATTTTTCCTCTACTTATGTCATAAAATACTTATTGTAAGGTTGATTTAACCTAAGTGTGAAAGCTTTGTATTTTTGGTTTTTTTTTTACATTTTTAACTGAATTTGAAGGTGAGAATTGAATTAACCTAAATTAGGGTTTATAGTGCCGAATTAGGTCAAATTTCTTTGCTGTCCGTGACCATGGACCCTAATCTATCAAATTAATCAGAGAGGGTGTTTGTGGGCCCGGACTTTAACAAAAAATTAAAGATAAATTACAGATTTGATTTTCGACGCCGTCAGTAGGTAGTCCGGGGGCCCGGGCGCGGCGTCCATGATTCTGGACACGACGTCCATGGTCTCGAACACCACCAGACGGTTTATTTTAACAGTGTTCTCGACGGTGGTTTTAACTCAAATTTTAGGGTTAGATATTTAAGAGATCCTAAAATTATTGGTGATTAAAAGTTTTCAATTTGAAGTCGAATTTCATTTGAAACTTAACTAACAAGTAAATACCATAGTTGAGAGTGAATGGAGTTTGTAGGTTTAGGATTTGGTGGCCTCTAATCTGTTTTGAAGACTCCAAGTGATTCGATCACACTATTTTGGGATTTCTTGCTCGGTTTGTAACTTTCCCCGAATTGTCCATTGACCTCCAGCCTCTGACTATGCCTCAAAGGTGTTGTCCTTCACGATTTTCTTTTAATTGTATGGTGTTATAGTGGTTGGAAGTTTGAGAGATTAATGATTGAGTTTTTGATGGTTTCGGGATGATTTCGGAAAAGTTTCAGTACCGGGATCATTGAAAACTTGGGAGGCAAGGCTTGGAGAAGGGTATGACCTTGGGAGACTTCTTGATCATGTTTAGGTCATTTGGGGAGGGTCCTTTTATAGAAAAAGGCTTATCAAAAGATAAAAGATATTTTTAATAAAAAACTAAAGAAAAATTAAATTAATTAAATAGGTTGTAGGTCGATAAAAATTATGAAAATTTAACCATTGATAAAGGAAGAATTTTACGAATTTTGAGAGTTGGAGTCTGGTCATTTTGAAAAATAACCGGTTTAGTAAAAATGTTACAACCTGACACATATCGTAATTCATAATTAATTATTGAAAGTTTAAAATTTCAAATTTCCAACTGTGTTATTTTCTAAAAATCATTTTATATCGTGTTAAAATTTTATGACATTTTGATGTGATTTGGTATTTTCCAGAGGAGAGAGAAAATTGCAACAATGTTTGAATGTCTCTTTAAAATTATAGATTAAGGTTCTAAATGAAATTTTACAGATTTATGGTTGTGTGTAGTCATATCATATTAACCATTTGAAATTTTATTTTAATGTTTGAAGACCTTTTCTTTCTATTTTGAGGCTATTTCATGTGTTAATTATTAAGAAAATTAGCTTATAATATAAATTAAAAGCTTTACTTCCAAAATATAGACTATCGAAAGATTTTGGAATGCCTTTCATAATGACTATGGTGTTTGAAAGTAGGTGAACAAGTCATATGAAAATAGAAAGTCCCGAGAATGTCCTTGAAAGATCCTGACTTGGAGCACTTTGACCATTTTGTCCTTGCCTTCAAATTTGTGCACTAAGGCCCTTGCCAATGGTCAAAATTTTGGGTATAACTCCCACTTATTAACGAGGAACTCACATATTTGATCCATTATTATATACATGTATGATCCCTCACGTGGCAACATATAATCATGTAAAATAAAGTAAAGACGATCAACATTAAAACTAATCGCTAGCGCCTTTAATGTAAAGGATATTCATCCCCTATTCATGACATTTTGCAAAATTAAACTCCCTACCTATATAGTTTGATTAATTCAACTCCCCACCCATGACGTTTTCATTTTCTGTCTAAGTTGTCCATGTGTGTGTTGTTATACGTTTTCCTTAAGTGACATACTGGACCAGATTTAAAAAAAAAGAAGTAGTCCACTGAACCATCCATTCTTATTTCTCCTCTTTGTCTGATCGTAAACCCTAGCATCAGTTTCCTTTGAAAATCAATGAATCCTTCTTCTTTCTCCTCTCTACCCAACCTCTCCTCTATTCTTAGTGTGTTTAGCCCTGATACTCCTCTTCTACCCTTGGACTGCTTCCTTGGAAAAACTTCATCGATTCGCTGGTGCATTCACGAGAGTGGTAGACTTGTGCGGTTGTGGACCATATTTTCTTTTTCTTTTTTTTCGGCTTTGGGTCCTTTGTAATCTCTAGCCATCTGGTAAGCCCATATGGGCTCAATTCTAGGGTTTTGTTGACGCCTCATGTGGAAATGAATGCGTATAATTTCCTATGGATAAAAGCTCCTTAATTTGGATCAACAAGTGTTCAAGTAGTTCCTCTGTTAATTTATCCCGTGGGTTGTTGAAGCAATTCTAGTTTAATTTCGACTGCTCCTGTCTGGCTATGAGATGCTTTATGGAAATGCAAACCCTAGCAATCCTAACTATTCTAGACTTGATTCTAGGGTAGTTTGGTTGCTTGGACTGAGATGAATTTGTATAATTGTGATTTTGCATGAAAGCCCCTTCATCTATGATCAGTTGAAGCAATATTGGTTGGACCTTTTTTGCTCCTACCTAGTTGTGAGACATTTCGGTGAACTGCAAGCACTTGATATCCTGACGATTGTGTCCTTAATTCTAGGGCTTGTGGGTTACATCTACGAAGATCATTATTTGTCACAATTTTTCTGAAATGCCCCGTAATAATGGTATTAGTATTGATCTATTAAATGGACTTGTGTAGAAGCGGTTATGTTATAATCCGAATTTCCTAAGTTGGAATTCTATTTCGTTATCTTATGTTAAGGTGATTTTATGTCATTTAGGCTATTTGGTGGTTATGAGGAGAAGTGAAATACCCCAAACCTTAATGTGTTAATTAAATGTATAATTATAATTTTCTAAGGCTAATTAAGTCCTTAAGATCATTGGTGAAGAAATGAAAACCAAAAAGAAAAGGAAATGCGTAAAAGTCACAAAGCGTGAAAACGCGTATTTAATTATTTTAGGAGGTACATAACCTTCATTAGGGTTATAAATATATTTTTATACCTTAATTACACACTAAGAACGTGTGGGGAAAATTCCGGAAGAAAACGGATCCAAACAATGCGTTAAAACGCTAACGGAGTCTAAAGCGCGTTTTTCGAGAAAACCCGAAAACGTGACTTTAAACAGTTAAATGACCCCGTATAAATCATAGTTTATTTTGTAACTATAATTAAACATTAATGGGAGGCTAATAGCCATTAAAATTAAAGGAATGAGAAAATTCCGGAAAACGGTCCCGGTTAGTGAATAGTACTAAACCGGGTAAATAAACGAGCGTTTCTGTTAAAAGACGAAAAACGCTCCAGCGTGGTTACAGTAGTGGGCCGGTTTTATTTATGTGAACATCTCACACACACAGACTAGTTAACTAATTAACTAAGTCAAGAGAGACAAAATAATAAAGGGGCACAAATACCCCACCCAACTCTCTCTCCTCCTTTATTTTTTTTCCCTCTCTCTCTTCCTCTCTTTCCTCTCTTTTCTCTCCCAGCCGGCTCCTCCTCTCCTCTGCCGATGGAACTCCCCACAAGCCAACAATGGCTTTCTCCACTTCTCTTCATCCCCAAGCTCCATTTGAGCTCCAAATTAAAAACAAATCACATATTCTTCTTCCTCTCATTTTCCTCTATCATCCTCTCTTTTCAAAATTCCAAAAGGATGAATTTGACCTCCATGGGTTTTCCCCATTTGAAGAGAAAATGACACCAATGAGAAGCTTGGAGTCCCCTCTTCCTTCTAAGGTAAAGATTTCCAAGAAAAAGTCATTCCCTCTTCATCTCTTGGTGTAATCAATTTTTCACCATTTTTTGACACCTTGTTTTTCTCCTTGTTCTTGAGCTCCAAATTGGTCCTTCAATGGTGGAGAAGTTTCCCTCTTGATTCAAGGGTGAAAATCCCTCTTAAAAGCTTCACAAAGGTAAACCCTAACCTTGTGTTCTAACCCTTTTAGTGAATTGAGATATTCCAAGGGTTTAGATAATTAATTAAGCATGTTTTTGTGTTCTTGGGTGTTGGGATGGAGTTTGCAAACTCCATACCCTCTTAACCGATTTTTGGAGAAGATTTGGAGCAAGAGGAGAATTTAAGAGGCTTATGAAATTAAGGTAAGAGAACTACCTTAAACTTTGTTAAATTTGTGTAAGTGTTTGGGAAGGGTAAACAAATTAATGAACCCAAATTGTGGATTAAACATCTATGTTGTAATGTGTTTAGTTGGTGTTGGAGAGAGTTGTGAATTAATATTGAATTAAGGGTCAAGTGTTTTGAGTTTGTGATTGGTATTATGGTTATGGAGTTTTGGTGATTATGTTGATGTTGATGAGGTTTGAGAAGGTGTTATATGCTGTTAGGACCCTTGAAAGGGTGTGGCTAGATTAGGGATGAAAATGATGTAATTGATGAGGATGAATGTGTAAGGTTTATGGGGAGGTTATGGCAAAATTTTAATGGAAAATGAGTGTTTGATGATGGTTGATGGTTGAGAGAATTTAGGTGTTGATTTGGGATGTTTAATGTGGAAAAGAATGGGTGTTTGTGACTTGTGAAACAATGAGGGGGTTATGGATTTGTGGAAGTGCATTTATAGATGGAGATGTGCCTCTGTTAGTTGAATTTTTGGGCACGTCCGAACTTCCGTCCGGACTTGGAAGTTCGGACATGCCCCGTTGCGCTATGATTTTTTTCGAGTTTTAAGTGGTGTCCGGACTTCTGTCCGACCTTTGAAGTTCGAACGCTTGAAAGAGTTTTTCAAAGATTTTCGCCTCGACTTGTGTCCGACCTTAGATGTCCGGACACAAGTTCGGATGCGTGAATAAATTTTTCCAGATTTTTGTTCGACTTGTGTCCGACCTTAGATGTCCGGACACAAGTTCGGACGTGTTGAAAAAAAAAATTTCCAGATTTCTGTTTCGACTTGTGTCCGACCTTAGATGTCCGGACACAAGTTCGGACGCTTTGAAAATTTTCCCATAATTTGCTTCGACTTGTGTCCGACCTTGGATGTCCGGACACAAGTTCGGACACAGTGTAATGTTGACCAAAAATTTTGTTTAAGGTAGGAAGTGATACCCAATGATGGGGATTGTTAAGTAATGATGTTATAAGGTTGTTAAGGATCTATTTAATGAGTTATATGGTAATTGAGTGGTGAAAGTTGTAATAAAAATGTAAAGTTATAAACTACTTAACGGGTTAATCATGGGCATTAGTCGTTGAATATTATGTTACCCCGATGTTAATAAAGATAGTTATAATGTTACCAGTTGTTCAAAGATTTTCAAGGAACGTGTGATGGCACATTAGAGTGCATCTTCGGTGACAGGTATGGTTTTCTTGCAACCTGTGTCCTACCGGATTACACCGGCTTGTATGCCAATGTGTTTTTCTGTGTGTTTGTCACCTTGTAAGATAATACATGTAATGAGTTTATAGTAATTCATATATGTGGCGTACTTAGTTCCGATACCGTTTAACCTCGAAGTGTTAAACCTTAGTTAGCTGTGTCTAGGACCACATAAGAGATCGGTATTCGGATTCAACGACCCGGACTATGGGGACGTTCTAACCACGGCTATGTGTGAGTTAGTTGTTTGAAGTTGTGTGTGATGTTTGTTGTAAATGTATGAACCTCTTTACGTGTTTAACTCAGTTGTGACACTACATAGGGTGTGTTGATGTGATAGGTTCCACAGCGGAATCTTTATCTGTGTGTATATATATATTATGGGGGGAGTGAGGAATCCGGTCGTTCCGGTCGCGCGGTGTTGGGAGTTGTTGTATACAGTTTCTTCAACTTTCATTCTGTTGGTTGTTTTCCTTCATTGGTCTTCAATCACCCCTGAGCTTAACCAAGGCTCTTGACTCACGTCTGTTGGGGAATTATGTATGATGTGTTCGGATCACCAAATCCAATCCATCTTTATGTTAAGTTATCTGTTCGTCTAACAGAATGGTAACGAGTTATGTAAACGAGCTTAGCATGAGTTTGACAGCATTCTCTAGGCTCTCCCAGTGAACTAACTATGTTTGGGGCGGTTCCTAAGAGATCCGTACCCGTTATGTTATGTGTTATCAATGTACTGCAAAGTTTTTACGATGTGATGTTATATGTTGTTTAAAAGTGAAATGTGTGGATCATGGATATGAATCCCAGTTATAACAAGAGACGTTAAGGATAACCCGATAGCGGGTAAGTGTCGTCTATTAAGGGAATAGCTCCATTAGAGGAGAATTACTCTAGGGTTGAAGTACTCAGCGAGTGATCTGTTAAGCATAAATGCAATGTCTGTTATTGAGCCCAATATTTGGGAATGTTATAAGTTGTGTGTTTATAATGTTCATGCATGATTTAAATATAATCAACCGCATGCTAAGACGACAAATAGTTGTGCGTGGCCCGGTAGCATGCGGGCTGCGGGATTACCATACCAGCAAAGGTGCTGAGCCCCCTGGGGGGCCACCCTTTCTTCTTTTCCTGTTTCAGGTACAAGGAACTGGGAGCCGTTCGAGAGTAGGACGGGGTAGTTGTTGTATGTGGGTAGTCATGTAAATTGTGGACGTGTTGTAGGAGTAGTAAGACCGAAATTGTATCGGCGTTAGTTGGAAGATACTCGGTACAGTTGTAATGTAAGTGTATAATGATTGTTGGTCATGGAACGGGAATAATGTGTAGTTGCTCGGGAGTTTAGTCCATCAGACCGGTACAATGTATGTATGTTAGCCTTGTTAGCCACGTAGGTGGCTAACGGCGTGTAACACCAAGGAGTTAAGTTATGTTGTGAGTTATGATTTCCGCTGCAAAGTATTGGTTAAGTATGTTGTTGTAGTTGGGGTGTTACAATAAGTGATGGCAAGGTGGTCTTTTTGCCAATTCTGATTTAAGGTAATGAATTTAGGAAAGGGGAACTTCCGTTTCCCCGTTCATCTTTTCCCGACAGTTTCAAAACTTCTTCCTTTCTTATTCCTTCTCCTCAAGTGCTATGTTTCTATTGGTGTGGTCACGTTTAGATTGTGGTTTTGGTTCTCAGTTTGGTTCTTTGTTTTCTGATTTTGGGTTTCAATGTTTGTTTTTGTTTCAATCAGTGGTTGAGTTGGATTCAGTGTGGTCTGTGGGTTTATGTGCGGTGTCAGTCAAAGGTTTCCTGCTCTGCAATTGAGGTAGGTGGTGAACGGATTTGATGAGTGTGTTCGACCATGGGGGAATTTGTATTTGGGCATGGTTATGTTTGTGATTTTGGTGTGCTTTGTGAATCACTTTTCTCTCTGTTTTGGCTGCTCTTCTGTCATTAAACCCCCATGGATCTATGTGCTTCTTATTTGGTTGATTGTGGGAAATTTGAGCAATTTAATGGTGAAGTTTCTTTAACTTTCATTCTGATTTCTCCCACGTCCAGACTTTTGTCCAGACAGGGCTCATGCGCGCTCTATTTTTCCGCTATTTCTGACTTGTTCGGACGGCATGCAAGGATGAAGTGTTAAGTCAAGATCCTTTAGTTTTTATGATAGCAAACCTTTGTTGTTTATCTAATATGTTTGTTGAGCTTATAATTCAGATAAACAGGTAGAGGAGTGGCTTAGCACGCAAGGTTGCAAGCGCGCACTCCGTTCATGACATGTGCCCATCCAGTCGGGCACCTGTCTGGGAGAGCTCCGATAGAACTTCTAGTACACGCAAGAAGTCAAATACTACACAACACCTCTCATGCATCAGACACGGTAGAAGGACAAAAGACATCAAGTGTGCCGAAAAACTCATGCACACTCATGCATCCACACAAGTAACTAGCTCACGACAAAGTCTTGCTCATTAATGAACAAGATAACAAGACAAGGCCATGACTATTAATAGGCACTCATTACGCAACATTAAATAAAGCCCGGGAGAGCATTAATGAGGCAAACAAGATCAGGCAAGTGGAGAGTGCAAGTGGTGACCGACCACCTGAGCACACACCGCCAACGTGTCCAACTATAGAGCGACACGTGTCCTGACAGTTCTAAAGCAAGTTGAAGATCAGCCTATATTCGAGCGTGGCTATTTTGTTGGGATGAAGAAGCAAACGAGTCCTAGAGTCTAGGAGATGAGATCATAGGTTGTTTGTTACACATCTTAACTTACTTGTATAAATACGACGTATAACGTCTTGTGTAAATTAACTTGGTCATACATGAAAAAGAGAGATAACTAGAGTAAGTGTAAGTCAGACTAAGTGTGTGTAAGTACTAGGAAGTTGATGAGCTGGGTAGGACTGGGTTGGTGAAAGAATACTGTGTATTTGGTAGACTGATCAGTCGGGGAACGGTTGGGGAACCGTAGGCCTGCTGTTAGGAGAGGGTAAAGGACTTAGGGATAAAGTCCTAAATTGTCCCGGAGTCCGTAGGTAGGGCGGAGGGAGATTGAGTGAATTTTTGTGTGTAAATTCTCAATCAAAAAGGAGTTTCCGGTTTAAGTTTATCAAGTTCTCCCTGAACTACCAAGTACTTCACATAGGATAAAGAAACGTCCACGACCAGTCGAGAACATATCAGGAGCACTAGCCGGTTTCACGAAGTCTTGGTCTACGGTTCGACCTATGTTCGAACTTGTAAGCTCAGACACAAGTCCTTCTAGTTTTTGTATTTTTGAGTTCGGCATGTGTCTGAACATACATGTTGTCTGGACACATGTTCGGACACTACCTCAAATGTTTTGTTGGACTTATGTCTGAACTTGTAAGTTCGGACATCTGTCTGGTTTTACCTAAAATGTGATTTTGAGCTCCGTTTTAACTCCTGTTTGCAAGGTCGTGATCCCCTTAAGTCCGACTAAGTGATTTACTCATGTATTATGCATATTTGTGCAATTATGCTCTGAAAGTTTAAACATTCTGATTTGGGACTTAGTTACTTTGCCTCTGAGCCGTGGATGACTGGGTCTGGCTATCCCATAGCATGCTGCGTAGGACGTCCTTCTGTTTTCTGTTCCTTGGGTTTCCCAGGATGATCTGCGACCGACGGGTTCAACTAATGGTCTCAATCATTTCTGTTTGTGGGATCTTTTGATCCAAGGGCCTTTGACCCTTCTATATGTGTATGCTTAGAACTAGTGTCCCACTTTGATTTGTGATTCTGATAAAGCTCTGATTTGTGGGCTCTGAATTACGCTTCGGTTTTGTTTTGAGCTTTGATAGCTTCTATTATTAAATCTGCTTGTGAAAGTTTTGTTCCGTTTACTTTTACTTTTGTAACGTATATTGCTTTCAACGTTTTGAGCATACATCGTTAATGAAGTTTGCTACTTACTGAGCTGTGGTTGCTCACCCCCTTTCCACTAACACTTTGCAGATTGATCTCAATTCTAAAGACTTTAGACTGTTTTGTTTTGAAGGACTTGTGTATTTAGTGTTTGATGCTTTATGACTTATGTAGCCTTCGGGCCTTTCGGATTATTGTTTGAATCATGTTTCGGGCTTTGTAAACATTGGTTATTTTCTATTTAATACAAATACTTCTTTTTGTTATATGGGTTTCGCTTAGTAGCCTTGTATAAATTAGAGAATAAGTGTGCGGCGTGTGACAGTCTCAGAACTAGCCTGGTTTTGGGGTCGTTACATGTTCCTCCGCCAATTTCATACCTGGTCAGTGGAAGTGGCATTGTTTGACCCTTGTTGCTCCTGCTCGGTTGTTATATTGGATATAAGTTGGAATTGCTTCACTTTATTTCCCATCATTGGTCTTTAATGTTATTCTACAAGATCTCTACGATGATGGGGCAATATGTTAAATCCGAGCTCATATGATCTGCTAATATTATTCTGCAAGAGCTATGACCATGAATCTATGGTTTGAGCTCAATATGAACTTGTTTTGTATTTCTGGTCAACGTGGTGTTGACTCATAATAGATAAGTTACAGTATTATGTCATCCTCAAACTACCGAAACAACGAGAGTTGCAGTTATAGGAAAAGGATGACCCTCGTACATATTTTTAACATAAATTTGACTATGGTTAAATAAATTAGTTACAATTATTTTATTACTACAGTTAGTTGAAAATACTTACTAGAATTTTTCTTTTGTTATCACAAATTTTAAAATACTAATTGCAAAATGTTTAAATAAACTATATGAATAATTATATAGAAATAATTAAGTAAATCTATTATGTATAGTTATTATAAAAATAATCATATAAACATTTATCATTTTATTAATTTTATATTCACATCTATAAAGTATAAGCTTTAACTAGCCAAAACAAAGCTTACCGTGAAAATGAACACTCTGTAAAGAACATATGCATAATTCTTTTACATGAGACATGTTTTATAATGCTCGAACTTCTCCTTTTTGTGCATACTTTTTTTTTGCACCCATGAACTTCTTTTTATTTTTTTCAAAATCCCAACCATTCATTGATCATTTAAAAGATGTACAACTGAAGTACCAAGACTATCTATGTCAAAGACTCAAAGTAAGTCTATCATCAACCAAGGAAACTACTAGTGGCAACTTGATCCCCTTGGGACGTTGCGTGAGTAGCATGAAAGTCAGCCTGCCAACACCTAACCCTAGGAACTCTAAACACTTGATAAGACCCTTAACTACTAAAATAAAACATACATAATTTGAACGTTCTAAAGATTATGAAGTGTACAACAAAGAAAACAACTTCCTCAAAGGTGTGTCCAAAAAACAAAATTTATACTTAAGTGTACAACTAAACACCTTCGAGGTAAAGATATAGATTGAGTTTGCTGCATTACCCTAAACCACACCTGGAGCAAGATACCTGGTGAAACTAAAAGATTAAAAAACAACTGATTGCAAGAGCTAACATCCCTCTTCTTGCAATCGCACAGAACCTTCATTTGCTAAGGCGGCTTGGAGCCTTCCTCAAAGTCGTCATACCACCAACAGTTCGCCCCACCTTCGTACCCTTGTTCCCTCTCGTCGCACTAGGAGCCAAGCCTGTGGAGCGCACAACTTTCTTGCTCTTCCTATCCATCTCAGGAAAACGGTGATCCCAAAATCCCTCCCTTAATGCCTATGTAAGGAGACACTCAAACATGCGCTTACCTAAACCAGAGCCGCCACCGAAGGATCAATTTGCATGGCGTTCAATTGATCGGATGGGTCCCAGAAGAAATACTCATAGTCTGCTTTGGGGTTGGGCTTAAGCTTAGTCCTATCTTAGTTGACACGGTGGGATCACCCTTGCCCAGAAGATCAGCAAAGGACCACGAGTCCTGTTGTGATTGAACCTCCGTAGTCTTTGATCTCACCATGAAAATATCTGTGGACAACCACATCCCACAAGGTGTGTCATCCTCCTTAATAATGGATGAATCTGGGCAGTTCTCAGTGTTAAGCAAAAAACCCTCGCACCTAGAGAAGATCGATGGCATGTTGTCGTATGTAATTGTAAACACCAGACAGTGCCCATCAAGAGAAAACGGCATGCATCTCATCACTGGGAGTTGGATGTTCAATAAAACTTTGATTCGCATGTACCTAAATCCCGAGGATGTTGGATCTTCCATTACTCCTGCAAAGAGACCCAACTTTGCAGTCACCCTTTCAGAAAATTGAACATTACAATAGATCCTCGGGAAGTCATAAATGCGAACCCAGCATGACACCCACCTAAACTGTTGATCAACAATAGCAATACATGTTTCCAATCGTTGGACTACAAAGAGAGCTATGTTAACCAGCCATGGTCCTCGGAGTAACATAGTATGCATGGCATTTTGTTTTTCAAAGTCACTCACAAAGCAGTTAGGGACCACTTTACATAATTTAAAACCCCCGAAAACACTCCAACTTTCAGTTAAGGTAATAGAGAGTGATTGTGGACTGGTATCGTTGGAGGCGAACAACTTGCCAATAAGACATCGCTTATGGCAAAGAAAAGAACTGCCACTTCCTAAAATCGCCATGGTTGAAGACAACAATGATTTTGTTTGAGGATACAGAGACGTCAAGGAAAACAAGATATAACTTGGAGTAGATTGTAAAATAAGAAAGAAACAAGAGAACTAATCTAACTAAGAGAGCAAAAATCGAGAAGGAAAGGAAAATGAAAGATAACCCATAATTATATACCAAAAGGAGTACTAAAGTGGTAATTGAAACATTTGATAGGAAACTTACAAGAAGCCGACTAAAAAACGACGAAATTAAGAAAGAACGGGAGGATATGTGACTAGCTTGAAGTTTCGAGATTGAAGTGGAATGGGCAAGCCTGTTGAAGAAGCAACCGGGAGATGAAGAAGATTTGTTGATCCATAAGACAAGCAAATCATAATCATTTCGGTTGTTCCCAAGACATCCTTTTAGAGCTTGCATCTCCGGGAGAGACCAAACGGTTGAAACAGATATTCGTTAACCGAAGCTTGAAATAAAGGACGGTGTTCGGTTATATCGGTTATAACCAAATTAACCGAATTTAATACTAATATCCGTTTTAACCGATAACTGTTTTAACCGATAACCCGTTTATTATGTTACACTAATTACCGTTAACCGCCCCATAACCGAAGTTTCTGAAATAACCGAACTTCCTAAAATAACTGAATAACCGAACTTCCTAAATAACCAAAATAACCAAACTTTCTTTTTTAACTGAAATAAACTTAACTGAGTGAGTAGCAAAATATTAGACAAAATTATTAGGTTATGAAAAAAAATTATAAAAGTATTTTTATAAAATTCGGTCATTACAAATAACCGAAGTTTGAATTTTAATATCTGTTTACGAACCATACTTTATTACGGATAACTATTTGAATCGAAACAATCAAACTTTTATAAAACGGTTAAAAAATTCAATGATCGAATACGAAAAATAATATGTTATTTCGGATAACTAAAATGATCGTCCCGTTTCCGAGAAGATTAAATGGCACCCATCAATTTTCTATATCATCGAATATATCGCTGTATTGTTTTATTTATTTTTTTCTTACAAGGAATATCGCATTGCATGCTGTGGATAATAACATCATCATACCCTTGTTTTTTTTTTTTTTTTTGAAACAACCATCATACCCTTGTTATATCATCCTCCCTCCGTCCTGAATTGACCGTCTTGTTTACTATTTGGACATGTCGTTTGACTTCAATTTTTAACATATAAGATAAATTAATTTGAAAATGTAAGCGTTGCATATCATTCCAACTATATGTTACAAATTTTAGTTTTATAAAATTATTTTATCTTATATGTTTAATATTGAAGTGGAAAAACGTGCCATAAGGGTACTATATGTACGAATTTGTAGCAAGCCGCCCCTCATTTCATCAGCTAATCCTTCATGCTCGGTGGTCACTACTTAAGTCTCTGTTGTACCCGCTGCTCAGTGCGTAATACAGTCGTCTTCCTTCCCTAGAGCTAGAATATGTCCATGGAGTTGATCCATCCCCCATCCACATCTGTCGCTCATATTCCCAGTATGTCGTTCCCTCAACACAGAGCCTTGACAATGCCCAGTTTAGCACCCATTAACTCAAAGATGAAGAGGAAAAAGGAAAACATGAACAGCAATTTGATTCCTTCATCATTCAATTTTTATCTTTTGCCTTCCGCAGTAAACAATTTTGTCTGTGTCCGGTGCCATGCTTCTAATTCTCTTGTTACTCGAAGTGCAGAGCCGCAATTTAGGTCCACGTTTGACGACTATTTGAAGGAGATGGAGTCTATTAGAGCTCGCAGGATAGAGGAGGAGAAGAAAGAGAAGGAGAAGAAAGGTCAAATTTCGAAACGCGGAGATATTAGCAGTGGGGATGCAGAGGAGGATGATGCTTTTCAAACCGAAGATGTTGGCATTCGGAGTCGTGCGCATAGAGATGGGCTAAAGTTAGATGGAAATCAATTTATTGTGGATTCACCAAGAAGGGATGCAATAGATGAAGTGCGAGAGAGGAAGAGAGGGACTTTGAGGAGGGGAAAGGTGAAATGTCGAAGGTGGTATCAGTTAACAGAAAGAAGGTCGGGATGAGGGAGATTGATGAGATTGGTAGGACCAAGGGAGACAAAGGCGGGCTTTATTCGACTGAATTGGTTGATGAAGGCATGTATGATGGGAGGAGAATTACAAAGATGGAAATGGAAGAAAGAATTCAGAAGCTGGCTAGAAGGTTAGGATCCAAAATCTGCTACTTTTGTTAGGCCAATTTGTTGAAATATTGATCGTTGGCCATGAGATATGAAAATTTTTCTTCTCGTTTGTCACTTCGGTAAAAATTCAGGTTGAAAAAAATGCAATTTGGAATGGGTTTTGGAATTTATGCTTGAAAAATTTGATGCTCCATTTCTGGTGTTGTAATGGAATTGTTAATTATACTTTTACCTTTTTCTGCTTATTGTGGTGGAGTGATGTAAGTGTAGTCTGTCTGCTTAATTGTACTCAAATTCTAATTCTTCCATAGTTTGAATGGTGCCGACATCAATATGCCAGAATGGATGTTCTCGAAGATGATGCGAGAGGCTCAAATTAGATTCTCAGATCACAGCGTGTTGAGAGTTATTCAAGTGTTGGGCAATCTAGGAAACTGGAGGAGGGTGCTGCAAGTCATAGAATGGCTTGAAATGCGAGAGCGGTTTAAATCACACAAGCTTAAATTCATATATACTGCAGCACTTGATGTGTTGGGGAAGGCAAAGAGGCCTGTCGAAGCCTTAAATCTATATCACACAATGCAGAAACAGAGGTCAACATACCCTGATATTGTGGCTTATCACTGTATAGCTGTGATTCTTGGACAAGCGGGGCATATGAAGGAGCTGTTTGATACGATGGATAGCATGAGGAAAATTCCAGAGAAGATAAAGATGAAAGTTATTGATAATTGGGAGCCAAGGTTGGAACCTGATATAGTAATATACAATGCTGTAAGTAAAGCAACTTAGCATTATCCATGGTATGGTTATAGTACCGCATAGTATATCTTATAATAAAAGATAGATAGATCATATGGAGACTTGATGACCTAGTGAAGAAAACACTGCGTGATGATTTCTAGTTTGGTGTTGTTTTAGGTTTTGAATGCATGTGTGAAACGGAAACAATGGGAAGGAGCGTTCTGGGTTCTGCAACAGTTGAAGCAAGGAGGTCTGCAGCCTTCAAGCACTACATATGGCCTTGTCATGGAGGTAAATAGGTTGTATAACTTTTGCTAGGTTCTTTTGAATAAAGGCAGTAGTTAATACTGTACTGAAGGTAACATGTTTACAGGTGATGATGGCATGTGGAAAGTACAGCTTAGTCCATGACTTTTTCAAAAAGGTGCAGAGATCTTCTATCCCGAATGCTCTGACCTATCGAGGTATCTTTTCTTCTTCTTCTTTTGCTCTTCTTTATTGCCTTGTCAAGTTATTTTCTGTTTTTTCATGTGGTAATTTTGATGTTTTGGCTGATGGATGGATGCATAGTTGTCATGAATGCGTTCTGGAAAGAAGGGAGGACAGATGAGGCCATAGGAGTAGTGAAGGAGATGGAAAGGCGTGGGATAATCGGTTCTGCTAGTGTTTATTATGACCTTGCTCGATGCCTCTGTAGTGTAGGGAGGTGTGAAGAAGCACTAGAGCAGATTGGCAAGATGTGCAAAGTTGCTAGTAAACCGCTGGTAGTGTCATACACGGGCTTGATTCAATCCTGTTTAGAGACCGGAAGAGTGAAAGATGCTGCCTACATCTTCTTCACCCATATGCCGAAGCATTGTACTCCTAATCTGGTCACTTGTAACATAATGCTCAGAGGGTTGGTGGAACATAACATGTTGGATGAGGCCAAAGATCTTTTCCTTGGGATGTTGCAGAAAGAGGAGAACAGGAGAAGAGGAGGAGCAACAGCAGATATCTACACTTTCAACACCATCTTGGAGGCGTTTGTTGTGAATAAGAGGTGGAGTGACTTTGAGTACGCATATGAGGAAATGTTGCGCCACGGGCACCACTTCAGTACAAAAAGGCATCAGTGGATGGTGATAAGATGTTCTCAGGAAGGAAAGATCGGAGGACCGGTTGAGGCAACATGGAAGCACTTTATGAAAAGAGATCAGATACCGTCACCAGTACTACTCAAGGAGAGGTTTCTGCTGAAGTTGGAAAGTGATGACCTTCTGGCTGCCTTGTCGACCGCGACTGGCATCAGCCATTCTTGTCATGCTTCTTCATCTCCACGGAAAGCATTTTCAATGGGGGCTTGGTTGGAACTACTTGGTCGAGTTAATAAGTTGGAGTCCGTTGAGAAGCTGATGTCTCAGATAGAGATACACCTCTCTCACTCACAGGAATTGATACTGCAGAACCTTGTTGAAGCTTGTAGAGAACTAATGAAGCAGAGGATAGCAAGTCCAACTCCTTTTGATACCAAATGTACATAGGTTTGGATATTATATTTTCCATCTCTGGTCAACTCTAAATTCTCGGTTAATGATCGTAGGGAACTTATAACTAATGTTGTCCAGATTCTTGGATTACAGTTATCGCAGATTCGACTGTACGAGCCGGTTGCTCCTAGTTAGGAGTGGGACAGTTACACATCATCATTTCTTCCAACTCATCTTCTTACATGGCAGTATTTTTTCCAGCTCATCTTTCTACATGGCAGTATGTTATCTATTCAGTTTTTAATTTCCAAACAGAATTTATCTCTCTCTATCTTTCTTCCCTAACCCTCTCGACTCTCGACGCTCTCTGGTCTCCCGCACCGCATCGCTTCTTCTCCCTTTCTCCTCTAATCAGTGTCGAATAATCACTCAAACTCTCCACGAAGCTCGGCGGATCATCACTCGACCTTTCCCTTCTGCTTCTCTAATTCCACGAAGCTCGCTGGACCGGCTCCCCTGCAAATCGACACGCTGCTCACGAACGACAGCTATCTTTACCGGCGAATCTGAAATCTCAACCCCTCACCTATGGCTAAATCACGTGAAGTACTCATTCATAAGGAGTAAGTTGTTACTAGGAATAATTCATTTGTTCTCGTGTTACAGTTTTTACTTTTGATTCTTCGATTTTGAAATTAGGGTTCTCAACTCAATCTATATTCTCCAGTAGCATTGATGTTGTTAATTAGTGATTCTCAGTTACTTTAATACTCATTTTGGTTCACTAATTAGTTGTACACAGTGAACTTTTGTTGTCCTCATCTATGGCTGATTTATGTGTTTTTAACTAATTTTTGTTTTAGTTTTTTTCAGCTTTATGTGTTTTTAACTGATTTTGCTACGTTGTTTTCTTTTGCCTCATGCTATTTTATGGTTTTGTGTTTACACAGAAAAAAGAGAAAGCTGATCTAAGTATGCTGCGAAGGAAGTATGCTTTCAGACTTGCTGTACATGACAAGAATTTGAGGGTTCGTGATCTTCAAACATCATTGAAGCGAAAGAAGTTTTGAAGCTATCTGTATTGATGTTATAACATCGTGGGGGGATAAACTTTGGGTGGTCATATACTTTAGTACATTAGTGTTTTTGGTACATGCTAGACAACAACATACTAGCGACTGAATGGTGTCTACTACAAAATTTTCTAGTACACACTTATCTGTTGATTCTCATCTTTTGAAGGTTGCTAAAACCTTATTAGCTTAATGCTACATCATATTAGCTTAATGATTCATCATATCAGCTAAATGATTCATTATTTTTGTCAACACAAATCAGTTACTATATGATTCACCAAATGTATCTAATGATTCATTTGTAAATGTGTATGATACATCACACACCTAAAGCAATATCTACACTCTGGATTAAAACTACCAACAGAAAACTAGAAATTGAATGATGTGTACGAGAATTTTGTAATCGCACTCTTTTGATTCATATCTTTAAAGGTTACTGAATGATTAATCTAGTCAGAAAAATGAAATGATTCATCATATTAGCTTAATAATTCATCATATTAGCTCAATGATTCATTTTTTTGTCAACACAAATCAGTTACTATATGATTCACCAAATGTATCTAATGATTCATTTGTAAATGTGTATGATACATCACACACCTAAAGCAATATCTACACTCTCGATTAAAACTACCAACAAAAACTAGAAATTGAATGATGTGTACGAGAATTTTGTATTCGCACTAGTCAGAAAAATGAAATGATTCATCATATCAGTTAAAAGATTCATCATATCAGCTAAATGATTCATCATATCAGCTAAATGGTTCATTAATTATGCCAACACAAATCAGTTACTATATGATTCACCAAACGTATCTAATGATTCATTTTTAAATGTGGATGATACATCACACACCTAAAACAATATCTACGTAGTAGATTTAAACTATCAACATCTTTTTACTTCTTAAAGGCTATGGTATGCACTTATTTTTCTAAATCTGGGACTATAGTGACAAGTCTATCACCACCATGCACGGGATGTGCATAAGAAACTCCTTGAGATTGTGTATCTTCATGGATACTCCGGAAAGAATTTATAGCAGCCTTCTTTAGTAACTTTGCAGCTGCAGCTTTTTTTGTCCTTGCAGCTCTTATGTGTATCTTTTCTGTTGCAGATTTCCATCTATAACAAATCAAATTTATTAACAAAATTCAACGATCAATCGTATTGCTCCATCATTATAATAAACACAATAAACCATATCATGATAACTTATACCTATCATTTCTTTGCCCTTTTGTTCTTGCCCCTTGTGGATTTTTCAATGGGATTCTTCCTTCATCAGTAGTATCATAACTTGCACTTCCAAATTCAGCATCATCTTCATCCTTTAATTTGTGGAATGTTCTCTCACACAAATCTCTTACCTTTTCATTGGGTGCACTTTCACCTAGGATTTGATTTATTCTTCTAGACATGACCATCATCCAATTTGACTGCAAAAATTGGTCGTCAATGACTGTGTTAAATCTACATGCATCAGATCCTGTAAAACAAAAGTACAAATGATTCATTAAATATAACTATACAATACATCAAAAACGACAAATAATACATCATTAAGTACTTAATATCAGAACGAAAAATCAAGAATGAGGAAACACACCTTCATGCTTTCTTCTGCCATATATGTCTCTTCTCCATCTATTGAGAATGTAAACCTCATCTAACTTGTCAACACAATTTACATTCAGTATTCTTAAGCTATGGGAATATAGAATTCCAGACATGCAGCAACGATATTCTTTAGAGCGCAATATTTTAGTACCTTGCTTATATTTGGTTGAATGCTTATTGTTCGATTCGGGTACCGCATGCCTAATCATTGTACAAATAATAAGCTTCTCTTCAGAACTAACAATTTTGTCAATCAACTCTGATGATGAAGTTTCAGTAAAAACAACTTCTGTGGTTTCATTCACAATCGGCAGTTCAGTATGATCTGATACAATTGACCTTGCAATATCAAATGATCATTAATATGTATAAATGATTCATTAATATGTATAAAGGATTCATTAAGTTTTAAAACCTGTGAACATCATATATCATTCAATATGTAGGTCACACACAGGTATACAGAACACAAATCGATTATCATAAGTTCGGCAAAGATTGACGAAGATCTTCTATCGATCACCTAATGATTCAGAAAAAACCGCAAACATGGACGAAGATATCTTATCAATCATTATGATTCAAGAAAAAAACGCAAAACAAAAATTAACAAAGATTCGGGAATATGCAGATCGACCCTATGATTCAAGAAAAAAAACAGCAAAGATTGACAAAAATTGAAGGCGAAGGAAGATTGACGATTACCTGCCATCATACAAACAATCTCTGTACACCTTTCGTCCACATCTTCTTCCATCAGTTGTCCATTGCACTTCAAGAACGATTTGCAGCTCACGAACTGATTTCAATGTTGTTCAGCTATAACGCTTTTTACCACACTAAATCGATCGCTCGAATCCATCTGTTAGTGGCAACGAAATGTTGTTTGTTCTTTCAATTTTGTGAAATCGATTTGAAATCACGCGAAGGAAGTGAATCTGGGTGTGTTTCTACTCTGTGGTTGATCGTTCTCTGAGATAGAACGTGCTGACATGTAATTTTTTTCCACCGTGGCATGTGCCTGCACCCAGTATGGAGCGGCCGTCCCGTACAATGTGCGTCTGTACAGTTATAGAGGATTGATCTTACCGAACCAACCAAGTTGACATGCTGTCATGGCCAAAACCATGGGAACCTTTGAAACAATGCGCTGGAGATGGGTGTGTACACTGTGTATATACCGAGATAATTGGTCCCAACCCAGAACTTCCTAAAGAGATATCGGGAGACAAAAATATTGGAATAATATTGTTCATTCAGCACAACCCTTAACAACATACCCCCACCATGGCCCCCTCCTATACAAGCAGATCAACAGCAACCCACCATTTCCCTTTTTCCCCCACAGACAAAACAGAAGAAAAAAAACGCAACATGAATAAGCTAGCTAGCTATGCAACAGAAGGGGATGAAGCAGAAGCAGCTGCTTGCTTCAGCAGAGGTTGAAGTGCCTTGACAACAATGCTCATATTTGGCCTGAACTCCGCCTCATATTGCACACAAAGAGCCGCCACTGCAGCCAACTTTGCCACTCCTTTTGTTGGATAATCCTTCATCTTTGGGTCAACACATTGTTTAACCTTGTCTTCACTCAGTCTAGGAGTTGCCTGAAACAAAAGAAGATTAACTTGAGTTCACTTGTATCAATAATATAAAGAAAAACATAAAAATGTACATATGTTTGGTCTTTCTTGTTTTTTTATTTACCCATGTCACCAGACTTTGCTGACCACGAGGCATGGTGTGATCCACAGGTTTGCGTCCAGTCAACAGCTCAAGAAGAACCACTCCAAAGCTGTACACATCACTTTTCTGAGTCAACTGTCCAGTCATTGCATACCTGGTATGCACACAACACAAGTATAATAATATGTCATCAACTCTTTGGTATCTAGAACATATAAACCCCCCACCCAAATAAAAAAGAAGAAAAGCACAACCATCTCACTCACTCTGGTGCATGGTACCCAAAGGTACCCAACACACGAGTTGAATGCAGCCTGGCAGCCATATCAGGAGCCTGGTTTGAAAGATTAAAATCTGCAACTTTAGCCTTGAACTCATCAAACAGCAACACATTGCTTGATCTTATGTCCTTATGAATAACAGGAGGCTGAACTTTCTCGTGCAGATACTCTAACCCTCTTGCAGCATCGACAGCGATACGAACTCTTTGCGTCCAATCAAGAATAGGACCTGGCTGCGCACCTTGTACTCCTTTTCTGCCTGTAACCACAAACACAACAGTTACACCAACAAAAAAAAAGTTACATCCTCCCGTTATTGGGTAAGGTAGAGGCAAGAAAAAAGACCAAAACAACTGGTACCGTGTAATATATCATGCAAAGATCCCATGGTTGCAAACTCGTAAGCTAAGATTTGCAGGTTCCCTTCAACGCAATACCCTTGAAGCTCTACAAAATTGTCATGCTTTAGCCTTGACACCATTGAAACCTAATTTTAATGTACCCCAAGCCAAACAAAAAAGGTTAAGTTAATACAAGCTACCTAAACACCACCATTACAGAAAAAATGAAAGAAAAAAAAAAGCACTTCAACAGCTCAAACCTGAGTAAGGAACTCAACGGTGGGTTCAGGCTCTGATGAAGCATCAAGCTTTTTAACAGCCACAGCCTTTCCATCAGTGAGAGTCGCATAGTACACCCGTCCATAAGAGCCTTCGCCAATTAGAGCTTTAGATCCAAAATTATCAGTCCTTTCTTTCAGTTCATCGAGAGATAAGGCAGCAACTTCGATTGGTGGTGGTGTCTTTGGCACTTCAGCCTTCACTGGCGGTGTTGCCTTGGGTTTTTGAGCCCCTAATAATATATATACAGAGCGAAAAATAAGTTCAAAAAACAACGCAACACCAACCAAGCAACAATATTGCAAAATGACAAGAATATAAAACAATGGAAACGGTCACGAAATTAATTCACATTGTTCAAAGAGAGGGACTCACTATCCTTATTGTTCTTAGGGCTTTTCAGGTGCTCATCTTTGGGAGGGTGAGACTCATCGACCTGGCAAGTGCAACAAGAGCCACCTACGCATCCTTGACGGCCTTCTCAAAAGCAAATTCTCACTCTTGTCAGCACTGTCCAAGCCTCCAAGGGTACAGAGTGGCCAGACGGCCGCACATGTGCCTGCAAACTTTCAAAAGTACTACCATTATACAATCGAAGATGACATTCATTAATCACGTAGGGGTAAAAAGAATTAGATTCAATGCAACTAGTATCGTATATCTAAAAGATATATTGAGATAGATGGACAAAAACATGACATTATATGATTTCTGAGTCTGAGCCTGGAGGATCATAAGTAACACAAAATGAATTTATGTTCTTCCAAGTATCATAATATTAAGAATGATTGCATTTTTTAAATTCATAATTTTAAAAGAAAATAAAAATCTTGTTCGCAGAGGTTCTGTTATGAAGAAAAGACCATAAAGGAAAACAAGCCCATAAAGCGTCTTCCTTCGTGTTTCACCTATACATTCACATAAAAAAACAAGAATGTAGCTAATAAGACTCAACGTTGAGGAAGAAACGCCGCCATCAGAAGCAAATCTATGCAATGCAGTGGATTAAAAACATGATTTGGTATAATTAACAGGCAAAGAAGCCCCTCTGATTCTTACCCCATGACCCCGGAGGTAATAGCCGTCATTCATCAAAAAATAAAACAAACCACCGTAGAATCTCAAATGAAGAAAAA
Source organism: Limonium bicolor (assembly GCA_023374045.1). Classification (NCBI taxonomy): domain Eukaryota; kingdom Viridiplantae; phylum Streptophyta; class Magnoliopsida; order Caryophyllales; family Plumbaginaceae; genus Limonium; species Limonium bicolor. Next base: position 372,147,865 of record CM041778.1, on the reverse strand, counting down.
AGAAAACAAATAATGTGGAACAGAAGCTTGCCAAAACTCAAACAATTAGCCAACCAAATTAAAATAAAAAATCCTTTTGTGCAAATATAATCACACTCCCAGGAAAAAATGCATAAACGAATCTATATCAGAAACCCGAGAAAAGAATCCACTAATTCAGTAAAAACAAATAAGTCGGCGAATTGTCCACAAACGGACGAGAAGGCTACCGCGAAAACAAGAAAATGAGAGGAGGCGGTGAAAAAGAGTGACGATTTGCCCCGAGATCGAAACGGCAATTAAAAAAGACAGAAGTAGTTAAAATGGAAATTGACTCTGAAGATAACACGAGTGATAGAAAAGATCCATACAAAATCAATCAGACAGCGACGTTAGAACAAGAAGGGACAAATACCTGGTCTGGCTCGATGGCAAGGAGCCAGGGGAGGGAAGGATTTGTTATGTTGATTCCTTTCCGTGAAAAGAGCGAACAAGGAAAAAGAGAGAGACGGAGAGGGAGAGATAGAGAGAGAGAGTTTAAAGAGTGTGAAAAAGAGAGAAAGCCGGGCAACGGCAAATGAGGTTACTGTCATATGAGAGATCGGGGTGTGTTATGATGGGTGCGGTTAAGTAGAGTTAAATATGATACAGTTTGTATAAGTGAATGTAACTAATTAATGTGTTTAAAAAAGACTAGTTAATGTTTTTAAAAAAGACTAGTTAAATTAAGTTGAGTGAATCAATATAAATCGTATTTTACTATTACTAATTCTTTAAACCCCATTTTCCCTAATTTGGTATCAATAAAAATGATTGGATATTTCACAAAGATGTAATTTAGGTTTTGAATAATTCACCATATGTCTCCATATGCAATGTAATTCACTTTTTCTACTGTTAAATACTCTTAACCCTCAAATTATAAGTTGTAAGAGCTAAATCTTAATCCCTGCATACTTGCATTCCTAATTTTAGAGTGTAAAGATTTATATAATAATAGGATAGTGCACTACATTACACTAATATGGTGAATTATTCAAAACCTCAATGGCATGTGTGAAATTTCTAAAAAGGGTTTCAAGTTTTCAATTCATGAATCAAGATGAAATATAAAACTTTGTTTAATTTAGTTGAACCAGTCATGTTTTTATATAATCCAACAAATAAAAATACACTTATGTCAATCTAAATACACTATAACTAGAAAATAAGCAAATGCAAGTTTGTTTATTCTTTCAATTTCTTTGTTAATTTGTTTTTATTTTTGCTTTTAACAAATGCTGAATTAATATATTTAGTTTTCAATTTGAAGACTATTATTATAATGAAGTTATTTAACTATATGTTCGAAGGAACATGTTAGTAGTTGCTTGTATGGTAATTCGAAATTAAAAGGCCATCCTTTTACAACATTAGTAGACATTTCTAAAAAATTTGATAAAGTATCTTCCATGTGTCATTTATGATTTGTCTCATTCAAAAATCAGATAGCCCGACTTAACTCATTTCTTCACCCCAATTAGTTAACCATGCTAATGACATCAAGCTTTATAGAAAATGTTGAATTTGAAGCTAAACAAATAATGGACCTAAGTCAACCATTTGCGTGGATGGTAGTGTTCACAGGATCGCGATCCGGATCGTAGGATTGTACAATTCTACGATCCAACTACACAAGGTCGATCCAGATCGGTTAATAGAATCGGAATCAGGTGGGATCGGATCAGGATCAGTAGAATCGTGTAGGATCAGTGAGATCACGATCCTACTACGATCCCATGATCCTAACTCTTACTGAATTTTTAAATTAAAACTTGCTTCTATATTGCTTAAAAACTGCCTAATTAGAGTTTAAACATTATATTATGTCATTTGATCTACTTCAATCAGTTTGAAATTCTAACATTTATGCTTAAAGGTCAATTTTAGTAAATAGTATTAACAATGTTAACTTAGCCTCATGGTACGTTTTGAAAATAGGTAATATATTCGAACTTTATATGCATCTAAAAGCTAAAAAAATAGATACATTTTAATAATTTTGTTAATAGGAAATTAATGCTATATACTCACTATATTAACAAAAGTTCTAATATATGTCTAGAATAATATATATTCTAATAGGAAAAAAAATTTAAAATATATATTTTTATATTTAATATGAAATAAGAGAACCTTGTCAAGAAGACTTTTTGAATTTTTACTACTTATTTTTTATATCTATGGTAAAAAAATTTAATGCACTATTTTAGTTTTTAATTTCCTATTTTTTTTGGTTTGGAATGTTATTTGTTGACAAATATTTTATTTTTTTTACATAATTGCTCTACTTGAAGATTGTTGAAGATCTTACAAGTTAGTTTTTCTATTGTTTTGTTTTAAGTATCATTTATTGTTGATAAACTTGTATATTCGACTTTGATGATGAATTTTATTGAATCATTTAGTAATGAGTGGAAAACAAATTTCCCATGATGAAGACTTTAAAGTTGATTTATTATCATGTTATTTTGTTTATGGATTAACAATGAAATTTGAAAATTTTAGTGACATTATTTTGATTTCGCAAATGCAATATCTTATTTGTGATAGTTGAAGAGTATATATTTTTATTGAAAAATGAAATATCTTTTATTAAATTGGACTTAGAATATTTAAGTTAAGTTATATAAACATATGATTACAATAGAATTATGTTTTCTTAGTTTTTGTAAGATCGTACGATCCTACGATTTGATCCAACGGTCCGATCCTAGGGGTCTTTGTCGATCCTACCCTAGGATCGCGATCCTAAGAACATTGGTGGATGGGCCAAAATATTATAGATGATTGATATAAACATTTTAATAAATTGTATTTATTTAATATATACATTAAATTGTATATATAAATAAAATTATATATATTTATACATATATATACAAAAGATTAAACATATATAAATCTCAATATATATATTAAACTTTAAGTTAAATTAAATACATATACATATTAGGTCTAGGGGTGACAATTTAAACATGATCCATTTGACCAACACGAACCCGACACGAAGTTAGCGGATTTGGGTTTTTAAATTTGATATGATTAAATAAACGGGTCAACCTGAACATGACTCGTTTAATAACGTGTCGGGTTTGGGTTTAACATGTATAACCCGCTAAACCGTTTAAGTAATTTATATTAAATAAATATACAAATACTAAAAATTAAGTTTAAATTAAAGTAAAATTAATAATATCACAAATGAAAAAATTAATGTTAATTAGTCAAATTATTTTCTTATATATAACTAAACAGGTTAGGTTTGAGTTTAATATATGTAGATTTGAGTTTCAAATGGGGACACGATTAATTAATTGGATTGAACGGGTCAACCTGTTTCATAAATAGGTCAACCCGTTTAATAAACAGGTTGGGTTTGGGTTTCATATTTCGACACTATTAATTAATTGGGTTGGATCAGGTCAACCCGTTTAATAAACAGGTCAAGCTTGGATTTAATCTAACACGACCCATGAATCCGTTTTGTCACCCCTAATTGGGTCGGCCGGAATTAAACTTACCAACAACCTCAAGTTCGTGACTTGGCCTCGTGCATCTTTTGGCCCAAAGTTTAGGCTGAGCCATGACAAATAGTAATCAACTCTACTTTAGAGTCCTAAATGAACAAATATAAATGGTGTTATATATATAGTAATGCTAATACAATAGTGGATTGACATCCTAGAACCAGATCCTGGATTCAAAACTTACCACTACCGTACCGCGAGAAAGGTTCATTTAGAATCTCAGTATCACTCTTCTGCTAAAAAATTTGCAACCAGTTATAAAAAAAACCAAAGGTTAGTATGGTGAATGACTGTTTTCTGTATGCACGATTACTGTCCACATGTTTCATTTGATTTGCGCTAAAACTGTCCCTTCTTTTATGTATTTGTCTTGCGTACTTTTTCTCACATATAATTATCTTAAATTTTTGCTAAAACCGTAAACCACGTTGCACTTAATATAAAGTGACATGACAATTAGCATAGATGTTGATAAATTTGGTAACTTATAGGTGATAACAGTATACTTTTCCCATAAGAGGGTGGGCAGTAATATTAAAAGTTTCAAAGGAAACTCAAGGAATATACTGATAAGATTCGACAAGGTTCAAGCCGAAGAAACAGGAAGAAGGAGAACTCTCGAAGTAAAGAAACCAAAGAAAGACGTTTTGGACTATTACTTGAATATATTACACTGACTTAACATTTATAAAGGAAGCCCTATGACTATAAATAAGCAAGACCTGCTAACGTACTGAATAAATATAACGGAATAAATAAAAAACCCCTAACTATATGTTACAGCAAGCATAAATAAACATATCTTAACAGCCCCCCTCGAAGTTTACATACATGAGAACTTCGAAAGCGAGCGCTGCTGTTCTAAGTTTCTACCATCCCCAAACTGCGTTTGACTTGGGGATAATCTTTACCAGCTAAGGTCTTTGTGAGGACATCAGCTAGTTGCCCTCGGGAAGGAATAAACTGCACCGTGATTACTCCTTCTTGCATCTTCTGTCGTACGAAATGGCAATCCACTTCAATGTGTTTAGTCCTTTCGTGGAACACGGGATTTCGTGCGATGTAGACTACTGATTGGCTGTCTGACTTCAACGGTATGGGCAGAACGTCTTCTACTCCGAGATCCCACAAGATTCTGGATAACCAACTCAACTCTTGTTGCCTGCCTCATGGACCTGTACTCTGCTTCTGCAGAGGAGAGTGCAACACTAGCTTGCTTTTTCGCTTTCCAGGACAACGGTGAACCCCCAAGCTCGACGTAATACCCACTGATGGATCTTCTTGTGTTGGGGCATCCAGCCCAATCTGCATCACAATATGCAGTCAATCTGAAATCAGTTCGTTTATTAAAGAAAAGTCCATTACCTGCTGTCCCTTTGATATATCTGAGCACATGTAATGCCGTCTTCCAGTGCAGGTCGGTGGGCTGCTGCAAAAATTGACTTAAATACTGAATTGAGAAACATAGATCGGGGCGAGTATGTGCAAGGAAACTAATCTTCCCTATTAGTTTCCTGTACAGCAATGGTTCCAACAAGGGATTACCTGCCTCTTTCAGCAATTTTACATTGAATTCTAGGGGACTGGTTATTGTTTTTCCATTGTGACAATTAAATTCCTGCACTAGGTTTTCAGCATAATTTTTCTGTACAGCAATAATTCCGTCAGAAGTAGGAATGAAGTGTATGCCAAGAAAATTGTTAAGCAAACCTAGATCCTTTATTCTGAATTCTTCGTGGAGTTTCTGTTTTATTGTCGTTATTGTGTCTAAATCACTTCCTGTTAAAAGGATATCGTCTACATAGACGGCAAGGAAAACAATTTGTTATCCCTTTTTCTAATGAATAGGGAGTAATCATTAAGTGACTGCTGAAAGCCATGGTGTGAAAGAAAGAAATTTAGTTTCTCATGCCACTGTCGGGAGGCTTGCTTTAAACCATACAATGATTTATTGAGTTTACATACTTGGTTTCCTTTCTGTTTTGTGTACCCAGGAGGTAGGACCATGTAAACTTCTTCCTTCAATTCCCCATGTAAAAATGCATTATTGATGTCTAATTGATAGATGTCCCAATTCCTTTTACATGCTACAGCCACAAGGGCCCTAACAGTAGCGAACTTAACTACAGGGAAGAAGGTCTCTAGATAGTCTATGTCATATCGCTGAGTATAACCCTTCACTACCAATCTAGCTTTATACCTCTCTAGAGTCCCATCTGCCCTATACTTCAATTTATAGACCCACTTGCACCCGATAGCTTTCTTCCCTTTTGGTAATTCAACTATTTCCCAAGTTTTGTTTCTCTCAAGAGCATGGAATTCCTCTATCATAGCCTTAATCCAATTTCTATCTGTTACTGCTTCATTAAAATCAGAGGGCTCGGTCTGTTTTGCAACAGCTCTAGTAGCAACATATTTTTCATTCAATTGAGAGGGAAATACAGATTTGGTAGCAGCATGCATTGCACTCAACTCAAAGGGGAAAACAGATTTAGCAGTAGCATGCATTTCATTTAACTCCAAGGGAAAAACAGATTTATCAGCATGCTTTAGATTCAATTCAGGCAGTTTAACTATCTTTTGTGGTTTAATTAATGAGCAGAGACAATGATCTTTAATGGAAGCATTGTTCAGATCATGCAAGCTGTTATCAGAACACATTATGCAGCAGGAAATATTGTTAAGCCTATCTTGCATGATTTCAGAGAAAGAGTCTAGTGACTTAGCTGATTTGCTGGATGATTCTCTTGCTCCTTCTGCACTCCCTACCACATAATCTTGAAGATGTCTTGGCATTTCTCTATTCCGTGTTGATCTCCTTGTCTGGGTTGTATGATCACCTGCATCGGGTGTTGGGTGTGTTTCTGCTGGTGCTTGGATTTCCGTGATCTGCTGTTCCGGCTCCGTCCTTTGTGCTCGTCCTTCTTTCCTTCCTTGTTGAGTGTTCTCTTCAAAATCAAAATTGCTCAAAGGTGCCAGTAGAGGGTTAGCAGGAAAAATGCTTTGATCGTTTCTTAGGTTGTTTTTAGAAAACTGTTCTTCCCTATTTTCCTTACCTAGATGGGATTGGAAGGGAAAGACATTTTCATAAAATCTTACATCTCTATTGACTATTACCTTGTTGTTGTCCAGGTCGTATAATTTATACCCCTTTTTGTTGGGAGCATAGCCTAAGAACACCCCTTTGACACAACGGGAAGCAAATTTATCATGTAATTCTTGATTAATATTAGCATAGCACAAACACCCAAAACATTTCAGTTCCTCATACCTAGGCATGGAGTTGAATATAATTTCAAAAGGTGTTTTCCCTTGAATACTGTCTAGGGGCATCCTATTAATCAAGTGGACTGTTGTGAGGATGCTTTCTCCCCAAAATTTTAGGGGCAAACATGAATGGAACATGAGACTCCTTGCTGTTTCAAGGATGTGTCGGTGTTTTCTTTCCACAACCCCGTTTTGCTGTGGGGTGTGGGAACATGTAAGTTGATGAATGATGCCCTTAGATTTTAGAAAATCGGATGTGACTTTGGAACATCCTAGTTCATATGTGTTGTCTGTTCTGATGCTTTTAATGTCTTTCCCAAACTGTTTCTTAATCATGCACAAAAAATCAACTATATGCCCAAATGCTTCTGATTTTAATCTAAGTAGTTGGACCCATGTGGCCCTTGATCTATCATCCACAAAGGTCAAAAAATATGCAAAACCATCATGTGTTTTCTCCCTATATGGCCCCATACATCTATATGAACAAGATCAAAGATATCATTTACTGTTTCACTTTTCTTGGGGAAAGGGATTCTATGACTTTTGCCTCTACAACAGGACTCACATAAAAACTGACGCTTGCACAGATGTTTGTCCACCAGATTCAATTGTTCCATTTTATTCACAAGTAGATGTCCGAGTCTATGGTGCCATAGACTTAGAGTATCTTTACAATCAAAGGCTGAAACAATCTTATTCGTAGAACATGAAAACACAAAACTGTTTTTACACTCTTGACTACAATTTTTATCTAAGATGTAGATTCCAGAGACTTGCTTTCCTATCTGGTGCTCGAGGGAGTTTTTATTCCTGAAATGAGCAACACAACTCATCAAAGATGATTCTTCCTGAGATTTCTTTTGCTAATTTAGCCACTGAAATGAGATTAAACTTGAAACTAGGAAGATATAGAATGTCAGAGAGGGTTATCAATTCGTTTATACTTACTATCCCAACTATTTCTACATTTTGTGGGTGGCCATCGGGCATTCTCACAACATGAGGTTTTTCTAATTTTCTATAGCTATCAAAGAGCCCTAGATCACAGCACAAGTATTGTGATGCACCCGAATCTATTACCCAGTCTGTAATTGATCTAGCGTCTGAGATATCTATATTTGAGCATAAGAAATCACATCTAGGATACTTTGAATTCTTATTAACACAGACCCTCCTGAACTCAAGCACAGAGTGTCACAACAAGGGATTGAAGTATTTGCATCAGAAGCACAACCAGAATATATGTTTGAATTCTTATTCACATCAGAAGCATCAAAACATATATTTGCATCTGAACAACAATTTGTATTTTTACTAGTGTTATCTATAGCACAACCAGATCCTCCTGAATTCAAACACAAAGTGTCACAATAAGAGATGGAAGTATTTGCATCAGAAGCACAACCAGGATATATAATTGAATTCCTTTTCACATCAGAACATGTATTTGCATCAGAACAACAATTTGTAATTTCAGTAGTGTCATCTATAGCATAACCAAAGCATATGGAAGTATTTGCATCAGAAGCACAACCAGAATATATAATTGAATTCCTTTTCACATCAGAAGCTTCAGAACGTGTATTTGCATCAGAACAGTAATTTGCATTTTCATTAGTGTCATCTATAGCATAACCAAAACTTTTCGCACTATAGATATATGCATCAGAATGAGAGCACAAATTTTCTGTAGAAGCACTAGTACACAGACTTCTATCGGAAGCATCAAAGTATATATCCTCATCTGAATGCAGATTTGTGTTTTCACCAGTTTCATCTGTGGCACAACCAGATTTGTCGGCATTATAAAAATATCCATTTACAGTGTCAAAACTTTTGTCGGAAGCATCAAAGTATGTATTCACATCAGAGTTGATATTTTCAGAATTTGATCTCAAGAGTTCTCGATTCTCACCACAGTTAGTGTCGGTGGAACATAAATTAATATCAGAGTCATTACCAGTATTAATCGAATACTGATTCACATCAGAGTTGATATTATCAGAAATTGATCCCATGGAATCTCGATTCTCGTCATAGATATTGATAGGGTTACTAGTTTTAAAAGTAGGGAGGGATAGAACATTACTAACGAAGCCGTAGCCGCTGTTGTTGGGGCCGTCAATCCTTTGTTCTTGTTCTCTAGTGACGTGCGCCAGAATTTTGTTCACCTCCTCGAGACTGTACCGTTTCGATCCCTTTTCTTGTTGACCGGCTCCGGCCTTTCTTGGGTTTCTGAGATTCCATTCTTGCTGTCTTCTCGAACATTTGCGACAACAGTACCCTTTTTCTCTTTTGGAAATCGCCAGTTGGGGGGGGGTACCCATGCTTCTCGAAGCATTTCTCTTCAATATGCCCGTTCTTGTGGAAATGGGTGCAGAATAGGCTGTTGCGTCCTCGATTCTTAACTTGGTTTCTGGTGTTTGCGGAATTCTTGGCTCTAAAATCTACCGCAAATGACAAGGAAGAGTCTTGTATTTTAGCACCCATCGTTACCCCTTTTTGCCGCTCAGCTTGCATCAAAAGAGAATAGATCTGCTGGATGGATGGGAGAGGAGACATGAGCAAGACATTTTCCCGCACTTGTTCATATTTAGGGTTCAGGGCCATCAGAAACTTGATGGTCCGGCGTCTTTGCACATTCTCCTTAAATTCATTATTTCCCGAACAACTGCAGACCGGGGGAGTGTCCGCCGAGTCGATTTGATCCCAGATCCCCTTCACTTTGGTAAAGAAAACACGAATGCTATCCTCTCCTTGCTTAATTGTGGCCAGCTCTTGTTCTAGGGCGTAAAGCCTGGCGACATTTCTTTCCTCAAACCTTGAGCAAAGCTCCGCCCAAATTGATTCTGCGGTGGGGAGAAAAACCACGGTGTCGGCAATATCTCGTTCGAGTGCCGTCAGAGCCATGAAATGACCATATGGTCGACTGCTCTCCATTCTTCTTGTTTAGAAATTGGTAGTGATTCCTTCTTCAGTGTTCCGTTGACGAAGACCATTTTGTTCTTCGCGGACAAAGCAATCGTCATGTTTCTTTTCCACGCCGCGAAGCCCTTTCCATCGAATCGGGAGGAGGTAAGAAGCATTCCCGGGTGGTCAGAATTAAGAAGATAAAGTGGATCCTTCCTGTTGTTCGCCAACCCCGAATCTTGATCCGCCTGGTTGCTGATTCCAGCGTCATCGCCCATCTTCCCTTTGCCGTGATCATTCCCTTTCTCTGTTGATTCCTCATCCGCCATTTTTCACGCAAGAAAGACGGTCGAGATTGAAAAGGCAATACGAAAAGAAGAAGATGGAGCACTAGTGCTCTGATACCATGATAAGATTCGACAAGGTTCAAGCCAAAGAAACAGGAAGAAGGAGAACTCTCGACGTAAAGAAACCAAAGAAAGACGTTTTGGACTATTACTTGAATATATTACACTGACTTAACATTTCTAAAGGAAGCCCTATGACTATAAATAAGCAAGACCTGCTAACGTACTGAATAAATACAACGGAATAAATAAAAAACCTCTAACTATATGTTACAGCAAGCATAAATAAACATATCTTAACATATACAGTATACTTAAACATAGATGGAAGGGCGAGAATTTCCCATTTCGTCACCCTATGTATACATACATAGTTTAAAGTTGTCAACATAACATACCTAAACACTACTGACAAACAGAAGTTTGGAAAATTTTACGAGATACCTTTGAGGTTTGAGCGAATTTTACGAGATACTCCTGAGGTTTGAATGAACTTTACGAGATATCCCCAATGTTTCATTTTCATTACGAGATACTCCTAAGGTTTCATTTTCTTTACGTGATATCACCGAGTTTTCATTTTCATCACGAGACACCCCTGAGGTTTCAATTTTATTACGAGATGCCCCTTCATTCAAATTCTAATATATTATATTTTCGTATCCCCATTTACCCTCGCAGCATATACTCCTAGTCTCCCGCAATAACCTCAGGGGTTTATGTTTGTTATTTTTAAAAATTTACAATATAAACAAAATAGATAAAAAAAATAAAGATCATATAAATTTGAATTTAATTTGAAAAAATGTATAAAAATTATAAAACAAAAAGAATTAAAATCATTAAATTTTAAAAATAAATAGAAATGATTAAACAATAAAAAAATTAATTTATTTAGAAAAACATATATTGTTACATAATGTAAAAACTATTATAGTGGTGACTTAAACATAAAAATGTTATAAAAATTAAATTAAATGCAATAAATTATATGATCTTTAATTTTTGGTGTATTTTATTTAAAACTTTTTAAAAAAACTGTGATCATATATCTATGAGGTTATTACGGGGGCATATGGTGCGAGGGTAAAATTGGGATATGAAAAATATAATATATCAGAATTTAAATGAAGGGGCATCTCGTAATAAAATTGAAATCTTAGGGGTACCTCATAATGAAAATAAAACCTCAAGGGTATCTCGTAAAGAAAATGAAACCTCATGGGTATCTTGTAATGAAAATGAAATCTCAAGAGTATTTTATAAAATTCGCTCAAACCTCGAGGGTATCTCAGGACATAACTAGCCCAATTTTGAAACTCGTTCTTCATCTGCCATGAAAAAGTTTTATAATATGTGATGTACCCCTGTGTCTTGAAATGACATTGTATATCATGTTTCAAGTTCATAATATGCCACTTTTTTTATTTGAAAGTATTTTATGAAATTTTTCAATAAAAAACTTAAAATGATGCTTAATATAAATAATTACAAAAAATATTAAAAAGAGTGATAAATTAAAAAAAACTAGATAAGATATAAAATTGAAACTAAATTACTAATTCTTTAAACATTAAACATACATAAAACTTCAAATAAATTATATTTTTTCTTCTCTCCCTTTTTTACTTTCTTTGACTAATTTATTACTCCCTCTGTCCTAAATTAACCGTCCTGTTTACTATTTGGACATGTCGTTTGACTTCAATATTTAACATATAAGATAAAATCATTCTAAAAATGTAAGTTTTGGATATGATTCCTTACATGATAAACTATATATTACAAAATTTAGTTTTATAAAATTATTTTATCTTGTATGCTTAATATTAAAGTGGAAAAACGTGTCATAAAGCAAACAGGACGGTCAATTCAGGACGGAGGGAGTATTTTTCTTCTTCATTAAGATGATATAGTTGTATATAATTTTAATTAGAAAATTCCACCCACCACGTGACACATTATTTTTATTGTATGTCAAATAATAATGCAACAACTAAAGTTATTATCATTTTGTTGCTCCCCATAAATTTATAATCTCTCTATTTAGCTATAAGTATAACTAAAACCACTCGACAAATTGATAAGATATTTACAATTATAACTAAATAAAGATATTATAATTTTATGGGGAGTAAAAAACTAATATAATTGTTCTTTGTGTTATTTAACATTCAAATATAATAAAAAAGTGCTAATTAGTGTATGAAAAAAATAATACATATGGTGGGTAGAATTTTCTAATTAAAATTTTATACAACTACCTCATCTTTGTTTACTTGTAAATTTACATATATTCTTATTTATAATATTTAATCGTTATCTAACCATAATTACAAATATTTTAATAAGCAAAAATGATAATTAGTCAACACAGGTAAAAACAATGAGAAGTAAAAAAAATTGTTTGAAGTTTTATGTATGTTTAGTATTTAGGAATTATTAATTTTATTTCAATTTTATATCTGTTTTAGTTAAGTGTCCACATTGCATGTTTCATATTCTACCATCCGCAATCGCTCTCTTTTCATTATCTAAGGCCTTGTCGTTTTTTCAAGATTCCCTTCACCGGGCTGTGGCGGCTTCCCACCACCTTCCTATCGTGGTGTTTCACTTCCCTCGGTTGTGGTGGATTGATTTTTTCTTCCGTTCCTTTTCAAGTTTCTTCTTTCCCCAGTTTATGACGGTTGTTTTCTCTCGCCTATTGTGGTGCACATTTTTTTTGTATAGCTCTGTCCACTGCTTCTTCTTCTTCTTTTCGCCTTGCCAATTAATTTCCTTTGTTCACTTATGTTTCTCTACTTTTATGAATGAGTTGCTCTCTCATATGGCTAGTTTCAATCTTTTAGAAGAACAAAGCGTGCCCCTGAAAATCTTGCCCTTTTTTACGAGAAGAAGGCTCTCCAGCTAGACCTTTCTCTAATGGGGAAAGTTCTTACCCTCAAGAAAATCTATATTCAACCACTTAAAGTTATGATGGGTGTTGCCTGGAATCTTGAGTATGTGTTCTTCAAGTTTAGGATATGCCTGGAATCCTGAGTGCGCATTCTTGGGATCTTGGGAGTGGTCCCTAGGCATTCAGTGGAAATTTGCTAGTTCTTGAAGAAGGCCAAGTTATGCTGGCTCTAAATTGTTACCGATTTTCTCAAGTGGCATTTTGGATTCCTATCTACAATGCTCCCCTCTTCTCATTCTCCCTGCAACATGCCCAATCCACTGGAAAGTACTTTGGTTCATTCATTTCTTATGAGGATCAGGACTCCTTGTCTGGTGGCCCGTTCTTACATTTGAAAACCAAAATTGATTTTATAAACCTTTTTGTCGTTTTTTGAAACACAAGGTTGATGGAGAGGATTCTATTTTCCGCATTAGGTATGAAAAACTACCAAATTTTTGCTATCTATGTGGGCTTATCTCCCATGTTGACAGACAATGTTCTATTTCACGGGAGTCTTTTGGCGATCGGTTGCCTTTTGGCCCTTGGCTTCGGGTCAAATTTTCTCCCTCAGGTACTTAATCTCGAGTTAAAGATCGTGAGACCCATTATAAATTGGTAGTCAAGAATTTAATCAAAAGGGGCTCTCCATAATAACCTCTAAATTTTTTGGGACATGGATATCTTCTCTCCCTGGGTCTGCTGAGGCTGGTAGGAAAAGGGAAAAACGTTAAGGCCTTAAGAAAGACTTGAGTGATCATCCCAAAGATTGTGTGTCAACTGACTCACCTCCTGTTAAGTTACAAGGTAATGATAATCTTTTGGTGTCTTCTAATCTTGATATATCGGTGGACCTTGCCATTACGCAAGGCTGTGGGGACCAATGATTCCTTTGAGTATTAACTACAAAGGGCTAGACCACCCCTTTGCAGTTTGTTGGCTTTGCTAGGTGGTGAAGAAAATTTGGTTATGCATTCTCTTTCTAATGGAAACTAGACGATAGTGAAGGAGATGGGAGCTATAAGGGTTAAACTTGGCGATTTCAATTGCCTAGCAGCTGATAGTAGGGGAAGAGGCTGAGGTATTGATCTCCTATGGAGACAGGGAATTAATCTATCACCACATACATTGTACGGTGCAAAATCTGGGATGCAACCAGATGTGAAGGTTTACTGGTTTCTATGGCTAGCAAGAGGTTATAGACTGTCACCTTTCATGGGAGCTCCTTTGTTTGATATCTTCCTAGTTTGTTCTCCCTTGGCTGGTTATGGGAGACTTTAATAAAATTTTGGAACAAAGTGAAAAGACGGGCTCTCATGACAGATCACAAAGACTGATTGATGAATTTAAATCCATTTTGGATGATTGTTCACTCGGGGATTTACACTATATGGGGTATTCCTTTACATACGACAATGAATGACCTGGCCATCGTAACGTGGAATGTAGGCTTGATCGTGTTGTGGCCACCGATGGTTGGAGTGAGTTGTTCCCAAGGGCGCTGCTGAAGCACCTTCCTCGATCTCGTTCTGACCATTGCCCTAATTTCCTTAGTTTAAATGGGATATCCTTTTGGCCCCATAAAATCTTCCATTTTAAGAACTCATGGCTTTTTGAAGACAATTGCGAACAGGTTATTTCGCAAGCTTGGCATTGATCATGGATCCAATCCAGCTCGTATTAATAGAAACTTGATGTGGTCAAAAAGAATATCTGGGATATGCAGTTTCTCCCCCATTCCAATTATATAAAGGTTGAGAGAACTCGTTTTCTTAAGGAGAGTGAGAAACTTATATGACAACAAGATACTATGTGGCACCAATGATCCAGACAAGATTGGTTGAATCTTAGTAACAAAAAATCCCATATTTTTCCATCCTAGATCTCGTGTCACAGGCGCTGAAATTTTATCTCTGATTTTCTCAACAATCAAGGTTCCTTTTCTAACGATCAAAGTACATTAGGGGATAATGCTGCTGACTATTTTAAAAGCCTTTCAAGAGCTCCCCTCACTTTATAGATGGCCATATTATCACCTCTGTTTCGGATAAAATTTCCTCTGGTGACTGGGATTTACTATGCGTGGCTTATATCCGCAAAGAAGTAGAACGGGCTCTTCATCACATGGGTGATAGCAAGGCTCATGGGCTTGACAACATGAATGTTCTTTTTTTACAAAAGATTTTGATACATAGTGTGCCAAGATGTTTCAATGCAGGTTCTCAACATTCATAATGGAGGACTGTTGTACGAAGGCATGAACCATACTCTCTTCACACTTATACCAAAGAAGGATCTTCTCCTCATATCCAGGATTACAAGCCCATAGCCTTATGCAATGTTATCTATAAATTTGTTACTAAAGTTTTAGCTAATAGAGTTAAGCTTGTTCTTTCTAACATCATTCCCCTTCATCAATCCACCTTTGTTCGTGGGAGACTAATCTTTTATTGTGCCATTATTTCCAATGAAATGTTCTACCACTTTCGTTTCGTTTGAAATCAAGGAAATATTTCTATGCCTTGAAGTTAGACATGGAAAATGCCTACGATCATTTGGAATGAGATTTATGGGCTACTGTCCCTAATCAATGGGGGTTTCCTCCTTATTAGTAAGTCCCAGTTTGAACTATGTCTTTTCTTTTTCCAAGGCCATCAACATTAATGGTGTTCCCATTTGTTCTTTCCACCCACAATGAGGGATTCTCCAGGGCGATCCTCTCTCGCCATACATGTCAATCATCTATATAGAGGCCTTTTTCTCTAGCCTACAAGTTTATGAAGATGCAGGTATTATTTCTCCGATGTGTATCACTCGTTTGGCTCCTTTTGTCGGGCATCTGTAGTTTGTCGACGACTGCATTATCTTTGATCATGGTGACACTACTCAAGCAAAAACTATTCAAGAGTTCTTATCTTCTTTTTGCCACTATCCAAATCAGTCTATTAACAGAAGGAAGTTTGAACTGTGGTTCAGTAGATTTATGTGTGGCAATTTGCGGGCTGTGATAGTTAGTATTTTTGGGATTAATAGCTATCCATAGTTATCTAGGCCTTCATACTTATTTGGGTCATTCAAAGTGCAATGCACTTGGTTTCCTAGGCCACGGATTTGGAAAAGACTATAGCCATGATCTAAGAAAATTTCTCAAGTGGGACGTGTAACTTTGATCAAAAGTGTTTCACAGTGTATCCCATGTTAAGCAATGCAAGTTTATCTTTTTCCCCAAACTCTCCAAGAAAAATTATTCTCAATGTTCTTCCATTTTTTTTGAGCGGTGACCGCTCTAAAAGATCAGTGGCGTGGGTGAAAAAAGACACCGACTCACTCTCCCGTGATAAAGGTGGGTTGAGGATCTGTGATTTGTATGCTCACAATTTAGCTCTCCTTGGCAAGCAGGTCTGGCGTATCTTGTCTGATCCATGCCTGTTGACCCCAAAATCAGGCTAGTTCTAAGGTCCTAACACGTCGCGTGCCATAACATAATTGGGGGCACGCAAGGCTACAAAGATATGATCATTTTAACCAAACTATACTACTTGTATTAAAAGAGTAAAACTCATAGAAACGAACGCCTCAAAAACAAATACAGGACAAAACAAAGCAAAAATCAAAAGGAATAGGTCAGAAGACTAGTTCTACAAATGTCAGAAACACAAACTACAAAAGTCACTATGAAATCAAGTAGAGCAACCTTCAAATGGTCGACCTACTTAATCTGCAAAACAGTGTAGTTAAATAGGGGTGAGCAACCACGCGCTCAGTAAGTAGTAAACTTTATCAACATAAGCACGCTCAAAACGTTATATTGAACGTAGCATAGATGTACCAATAAATATGGAAATCATATAGAAACTTCAAAACGGAGAACAATTTCCAATTACACTAAAACAGTCAGAAAGCTTATACAGAACAAAACGAATTAGAAGTCTCAAAGAGAGGGGTGGGAACACTAGCTCATAGCACACATAAGAGATCCGAAGACCAATGGGTCAAAAGACCCCAGATAATAGAATGGACCCATTAGCCCCATAACAGAACGGAGAAAGTGCCCATATAACAAAAATAGAAGGACGTCCTACACAGCATGCTATGGGATAACTTGACCCAGTCATCCACGGCTTAAAAGGCAATAAGCTAGGTACCAAAACAAATTCATTATCTAAGAGTCAGAAAAGTGTTACCCAATACAAATAACACAAGCAAAATATTGATTAGTAAACGTAGCACAACAAACAGAAAGCAAAACAGGATTCAAATGAGCATTTCAAACCGATAGATAGGTGTCCGGACTTGTGTCCCAGCGTGGAATTCTGGACAAAAGTTGAGACAAGAACCGTGAGATGTACGGACTTGTTCGAGCTTGGGAAGTCCGGACAAAAGTCAAACTGAAAACCTGAAGCTGTTCGGGCTTATGTCCGGACAAAAGTCAAGAATTAAAACCTTACGAGGTCCGAACTTATGTCCGGGCTTGGAAGTCTGGACAAAATTTGAAGTAAAATCCATACTACGTCCTCGCATATCATTCGGACTTGTACCGTATGAACATACAAGTCTAGATGGAAGTTCGAATGCGGTAACAATGAGAAAACCTGCAATCGTCCACGCATCTTGTTCAGACATACAAGTTTGGACGGATGCCCGGACAAGATGAAAACCACAACGATTTTTAAAGAACTCCACAGATTCAACACATGGTTTTGATATTAGCAAAATACTGGGAAGAAAACAGGAACCATGAGGATCGAGAATTCAATGATCAAAACAAGTTAGAAAAACATCCAATAATCAAATCAATTAATCAAAACAAAGATTCAAACCAGATCTAACCTCATGGGCGAACGCACCCACGTTGAATCCGTCTACTACCTCTGTGACAAATAGACTACCACGATTCCTCAATTGACGCCGGAATCACAATTCTCTCCACTGAACCGACTGAGATCCAACTGAGAAGACGATATGAACAAATCAGACAACAAAGCTGATGAACTAACAACCATAAAACATAGACAAGCAAAACCTAACAACATTGAACAAACTACTTACACC
The DNA here is from genome assembly GCA_023374045.1 of Limonium bicolor. Taxonomy (NCBI): domain Eukaryota; kingdom Viridiplantae; phylum Streptophyta; class Magnoliopsida; order Caryophyllales; family Plumbaginaceae; genus Limonium; species Limonium bicolor. Next base: position 372,129,803 of record CM041778.1, on the reverse strand, counting down.
GATAGATCCAATGCACTAAGAAGACCAAAATCAACAAACAAGAAACAATCTACAGTAGATCGGTTGGAACACAAAGAGAGGGCTCGACATAGAAAGAGAAGGAAAGCGTAAAACGACGTTCTAATCAACAGAGATAAAAGATTTTAGAAAGATCTCTTCTTTTCCTCTCTTTAGGTTTTCTTTTACAAAACCAACAAGCCTTGAACCTACTAAAGCCCGATACCTACTAGCTTAGGCTTAACGGTCCAAAGACTAAACAATGCTGATATGCTTACTCTGCTTTGCAATATAATAAAATAAAGCTGATCAACCAAAATAAAAATTCGGTATATTACGTTGCCCCTTTATGGCTCATCCTCCTGAAAAACATCTACTTCCCAAATGGTTCTATACTCAGCTTTATTAAATCCAAAGGTGGTAGCTCGATGTGGATGTCTATTAAGGCTACATTTTTTCTTATTCACAAGGGATGTAGATGGGTGCTGGGCTGTGGTGATATTACCATTTGGTCAGACCCTTGGTTGCCCCGCCCTTAGAGTTTCGACCATAATCCGCTGCTCATGTTGGTGTTGAGAGTCTCTCGGTAGCTGATATGATTATTCTTCCTCTTTTACATGGGATCTCCCTCGCCTGGCTTCTCTTTTTAACCAAATTGACATCCCTTTGATTCTTTATATGCTTGTTCCTCCTGATGATAAACCAAACTCGCTAATTTGGCACTTTTCCAAGCCCGACATCTATTTTGTAAAGTCGGGTTATCATATTGCCATAAGAATTATGGGGAATGATGAGGAGTCAAGTCTAGGTAGAAGTTCCCTGTTCTTGACACTAGTAGAAAAAATGTTTTTAACCACGGTTATTTTGCCTATATACCACGGTTAGGAACCGTGGTTTATGCTCGCGTCGTATATTTATAAATAGCGATAAACGACGGTTCATAACCGGGAACCAAACTTTTGTGTGCTCTCACATAATATGTGTGCTTGGCTTGAGTGGATGGCTTCAAACATGAACCAAACTTTTGTTTCTTAAGCTATTCAAAGGTTGTGGTCTATTTGGTATGCTAGAAATAGTTGTTCATGATGATTGTCTCTCACTTGAAGCTGGGATGGATCGTGCATCAGCTTTGTTAAGCCAATTCTTTATGGCCAAAGGTGGATGTGATCTGATAGATATGGATAGAAATCACTGGCTCTTTTCTGATGTTGGCTGGTTCAAGATGAATTGTGATGTCAGTTTCTCTGCGGATGGCTACTGTTTTGTAGCCTGTCAAATTTCCAGACTTGGAGCGGTCTCTTCTTTGTCCACAGATGAGGCAGTAGCTTTGGACATCGGTATTAATTAAGTGGGCAAGAAGGTTAGGGTAAATATGTATCATTGCAGAAGCTGCAGATTGCTTGGTGGTTATTGACTCTCTTAGTGAGAGGTCTCATATGGACCCTGATGGTGAGGTTATCTCCCATCGTCTCCGAGCTTGTAGGAAAGTTGACGATGCTCTTCGTTGAAGTTTTGTTAGACGTGAAGGGAACTCAACAACTCACCTTGTGACTTATTGTCATTCTATTTTATCTAATGTATCTTGTAGAAGTTGGTCATCTGATTTCTCAGTGAACACCCTCTGTATCTGTAACGATCTAAAGATCGTTTTCTTGCTTTAAAAAAATTATGTTTTAGTTATTTTTCTATTACTCTTTTAAGTATTTTATTAATTATTTATATTTTTGTAGTATTTTATTTTTTGGAAAATTTTATAAAATATCCATAATAAAAAAATAGAATATTGAAACTTGAAAGATGATCTATCACTATTCAAATTATTGGTGTAAAGGTACATGATTAATCAAAGAACGAACTTCAAAATCATACTAATAAACTTGATTTATTATTGTGAAATGTGAATTTTCCGTATTTTAAAAGTGTTTTAACAATAAAGAAGATAAATACTACGATTGCAAACAAACAGTGCAAATGTGCCAAACCGACCTTACATTTTCAAAGAAATAATCCGCCCTCCTTTCTTGATTTTTTTTTTTTAATTCCGGCCTCGTGTATTTCATTCTTGTGTCCAAAAAAGGTCCTCTCTCTTCCCCCCGATTCGGGACTTTGAACGCAGGTGGAGAAATATTTGCGGAATCCCTAACTGTAGAGACCCCATCGAAGTCTCGGTCGCCAGTCTGATGCGGTATGCGGACTGAATCTACAATTCTCCATATCTTCTTCCCTAATCGAGCCGGTGGCTTGATTTTTCTCTATTGTTCTAAATGGTGAACTGTGTGTTCGAATCAAACAAGGGAGGGATTTTCACAACGCCTGCTCGTTGTCGAGGGAGTTATAATGATTGTGTTCCTGACACGAAAAAAACAAAATATCTTTCTTTTTTACCCGCCATTTATGTTTTGAGACTCTAATAGACCCTTTTCCCCTAACCGAATTGTATGGAACGAGGATGTTTCTATTGACGGTAGCTTTTGTCGGATCTTCGAGCTTGTCAGATTTCTTAATTTTTGTAGGATTTAGTCCGGTATTAAGAAAGCGTCTCTCGGTCGTATTAGGTGGAGTCTTGCATAATTATGCTGGTAGCTTTGCGAGGCAAAAGATTTTAGTTTTGATTGGAGATTTACGAATGACAAAGGACAAACGTTAATACAATATCTTTATGCCTTCGTTTTCTCCGATTTTGGAGATGTTGGCATGAACTGGTTTGGCTCTGTATATATATTTTGTTTGAATTCAACTTCTGACTCTTTGGAGGAATAAAGAAAAGGAATAAAACTTTCGCCTTCACTGCGTCTTGTGCGGACCTAGATTCTCATGCCTTTTGCTTTGGCAGGTTTGCCGTTGCAGCTTGGAGAACTGCCTTAGATATTTGTTAGCTAGAGGCTGTACGGGCAAATTTTTGTGGCGGGCACTTCTCAGGATAATCTTACCGGGATACTCGTTGTCTCTAAGGTGTTATATTGGATGGGTTACGATGAAATTGGAGGAGCTTTGCTCACTGGTGGATTCTAAAATTGCTAACAATGGGTGTGAGCTACTTGGTCATATCCAGTGTGTGTACTGTGTTCAGTGTGATAGGTTTACAATGCTGGACCGAGATATCACTACATAGACTCAGGTCTGATGGGTTAATAAATGGGTTTAGCAAATTGCTGCTTCTTTCTCATGTCACACTTATACTGCTAGCAGTTTGTGCGGTCAACATCTTCGCTCTACTGGTATTATCCCTCAAGGTAATTATCGTGCACAGATATAGCAATAGTATATGAACTGTATTATACCTGGTGCAGACAGATTGAATTTGAGAAAATTGCTGGGCTTACACCTAAGAATCCAAAGAACTGTTTGAGATAAGGTTTGTACTAAATGAAGTTGGGGTCAGTTGCATAAATAATGAGGGGAGATGTTCAATTTATATAACCATAATTTTCTATGGACTTTGTGGAAACATTTTGTGTAGTATTATGAATTGGTGCCTGCTTTTTATTGGTATGCTTCTACAATCTGAAAGCTGAGGGTTATTGCTGCACTAAATTAATTACTTTTGGTGGTATTTGATCACAGCTGTGTTTCTACACATGCCCTCAGTCATTTCAGAATGCCTTCACTCACCGTGTCTTTTCAGCTGGCCGCTTTATCTGCAGTGGTTCTGTTCTCTCATATCACTAATTCTTGTAATTTACTTTCTGGTTGTAGACAGTGTTCTTTGGGGAACTATATTCTTCAGAAACCCGGAAATTGGTGGAGCGTCTTGTACACTATGTGTTATATAAGGTACAACATCTTATTTGAACATGCGGTTGCTTCATCCTTTGGGTTTTCCTTTTCAATAATGCTATTCTTCATATTTGATAGGGTGTTTTTCTCCCATTGATAATTCCTCCTACGATATCCCAAGCAGGCCTGTGGTTGACATGGTTGACTATTCTTTGTTCTCTGAAGGTATCTTTCTTGAAACGGTGATAATTTTAATTATTGGGTACCAGAACTCCGACTCCCTATGTGTTTAGTTAGCATGCCTAGATGAGTACGTCTGCTATGTTCCACAGATGTTTCAAGCTTTGGCTAGAGATCGACTTGAGCGATTGAACACTTCTCCTTCAGTCAACAAATGGATGTACAGTCGTGTATTTTCTGCTTTATTGTGGGTGCTTGCTGTTGACATTTTCTGGTAGTTCCCAATGCCTTACTTCACTAACAGTTTTCTTGCATGGATACTTGGATTTGTATTGAGATTCTTTTCTGAGCACATCCTTTCACCGGTCATTTGGTAGCAGAAAGAGAGTTCTCACCGCATAATTCCTGGACTAAGCTATCCCTTGTTTGGTTGACAAACTTGTTTGGCATATACCTGGAGTAAAGCATACTACTAAAAAAGTAGCATTTCTTAAATAGATTTATCAGAATTAGTAGTACTGAGGTTTTTGAGTTCTCATTACTGTACAGAAGGTCTACAACCCTATATACATGGTATGTACACGTCAGGGTTGGTAAGAAACTACTTATGGACAAAGGTAAATAATTAACAAGGCCTAATAATTGCTATACAAGGCCCAACAGATAATAGTAGGCCCTACTACACTCCCTCTCAAATTTGTACTGTAGTTATGCATTTGTAGCATGGTAATAAGAACATGAGATCTTGAACTATGAAGAGGCTTAGCGAAGGCATAAGCATCTTGGTCATTTGAGGCAATATACTTGGCATGATTAGCCCTCCTATCTTTTCTTTGCTAGAGTGACAATCAATATGATTATGTTTAGTTAGATCATGTTGGATTGGGTGTGGGCTATCCTCAGAGTTGACTTGTTATCATACCTCAGCTCCGTAGGACCTTCTCATTTAAACTGCAATTTGAATAGGATGATTCGAAACCCACAAATAGCTCACAAAGTTTGCGAGGAAAAGCTTTGAATAGGCTCCGCAGAAAATGAAGCTACTACATTTTGTTTCTCACTCCTAGTAACAAGATTGCTTCCCATAAAGGTATAGTAACCTGTAATAGATCAACTGTCAACAAGAGAACCACGATAATACTCATCGGTGAAGGCTTGGAGCGTTAACTTCTTTCCTTTCTTAAACAGAATTCCTCTTTCTTGTGCCCTCTTTTAAGAATGCAATACTTTATATGCTGCCTCAAGATGTTGTTTCTTGGAGCATGCATGAATTGGTAAAGGACACTCACCACATAAGTAACTTTTGGGTGAGTATGAGATAGGTAAATCAGTTTACCACACAACCTTTGGTGCATAGAGATATCAACTTTTTGCTCATCCAAAGCTTCCTTTAGCTTATCATTCGGACTCATAGGTGAAGTGGCTAGGTGACATCTACTTTTCCCTGTCTTAATTTAGGAGATCAGTAATGTGTTTTGCTGGCTAATAAAGATTCCATGGAACAAGTGAGCATTTCAATGCCTAAGAAGTATTTTAGGGAGTCTAATGTCTTGATTTCAATATAGATAATAGTTGCTTCTCTAGCTGATGCTGTTATTGGTAATTTTGGTGACAATGATGTCATCAACATATACTTACAAGATAGTGAATCCCCCTTAGCGAGAATTCTTGACAAATAAAGTGTTATCACCCTGACTTTGTTTGTATTCACGTTCGTGGAGATTGCTCGTGGCCATCAAGAGCCCTCTTAAGGTGGCATATTTTCGTGAAATCAGTTGTCACCGTCAAACTAAGAGTAACTCTGACATGCATATTCCTCATGCAAGTCACCATGAAGAAATACATTCTTGACATCATATTTGGATAACCACCAATCAAAATGAGATGCGGGAGATAATAGGATATGAACAATGTTTTGCTACTGAGGCAAATGTATCCTTATAGTCCATCCCATAGGTGTATATGTATCCCTTTGCCACTATGCGTGCCTTATGCTACTCTAGTGATCCATCAGCCTTGTACCTGAGCTAGATCCACCTGTAATCAACAACAATCTTGTCAACAAGTTTGTCAGTAATATCCCAAGTATTATCTTTCTCTGATGCCTTAATCTCTTCTTGCATGGCTTCTCTCCATTCCCTTTTTGCTAATGCTTTCAAAATAATGTTTGGAATGGAAATTTGATTGGGACTTTTGAAAACATAGCTTGAGGTGGGGGAAATTGGTCAAAAGATATGAAGTTAGTGAAGGGATGAAGAGGAGTTTTAGTACAAGTACGAGTATCTTTCTGAAGAGCAATGCGTTAATCAAGATCAGAAGTAGTTTCAACAGGAGTAGGGTCAACACTTGGCTAAGACAATTGGTCCTGAGTTAGAAGTTGTTTGGAAATGTTTTGCTGGGAATATACCTATGTTAGAGGAAAAGGTGAGTCTGAGTCAGGTGAACCAGATGGAGAGTCTTGATTAGGTGGTGGGTTTTATGAACCCTGGGCACAATGTTAGGCTTGTGGTAATGAGGGGGAAATTGTATCGAACGTATAGGAAGATGGTGTATCTGATCAAGAGGCATCTGCCAGAGGTTAATATGGGGTTTTCTCATGGAAAGTAACATCCGTGTCGTGGTGGTAGGATTGTAGCACATGTATCCTTGATGAGTTGGAGAATAGCCAAGGAATATGCACTTAATTTGCATGGATCTAGTTTCCCTCTGTTCTGTGTGAACATGAACAAAAGAGGTACATTGAAAGATCCGCAGTTGTAGATTAGAGGAAATCTTGAGATTATGGAGGACGTGGTGAAGACACTCAACAAGAAAATTGTATATGGTGCTCACTTCATTATTTGAGTTTCATTAAAAATGCCTAAGTGATCCAAGTATAATCATCAACAAAATAAGGAAGCAACGAATACCAAAAATATTAGAAACAGGACTAGGACCTCAGACATCACTATGGATAAGAGCAAATGACGGCTGCTTTTGTTATTACTTGAAGGAAAAGAACTACGGCAATGCTTGGATTGCTCACACTTCTCACTGTAAAACAGAAACATCATTGCTAAGTAATGAATTTGGTAACATAATTTTATAAACTGAAAAAAGCGATGGCCAAACGCTGGTGGCAGAGCCCTATGATAGTGTTCTTGTAAGCGGAAACCCTGCTTTGGGACAGCAAGTAATATAGTTCATTCGGCTGACTACCAGACCAATCGCTTTCCCCTAGTGTTGTTCATGTAAGACACACCGTAAAGGACAAAACCAGCATAGTAATTGAGATCACAGTTGAGTTTGTAAACGGAAGCAAGATTCATAGCAAGACCAGGAACATATAAGGTATTCCTAAGGTTCAATTGGTCAGCAACAATAGCAGTTCCATGACCTGCAATAGGTGCGGAGGTACCATTGGCAGTGGTAATATGTGGTCCAGTAGGGTTCAGCTTATAGGATGATTGAATAGGAGCAAGTTCCACCTTGTTTGACCTTGGCATGCATTATCAACATCAGTACCAGTAGTCGTTATTGATAAAGATGTTGACCAGTGGCGGCAGCACAAAGAGATTCAGATGGACGTAGGATTGGGTTGGAGACACCAACAAAGGAGAGGCGTCAATGGAGTAGAAAAGGGTGGAGACACCCTGAAGTAGGTGAGGGGGCGGAGACACCCTAGTGATTTAGATGGAGATTAGCAGCAGCTGCTTCACTAATGTGGCTGGGGTTAGGGTTTGGGATGGGCTGTGCTAGGGTTGATGAGCCAGGGTTAAGCTCTGATACCATGAAGTCTTAAACTCTGCAAATGGTTTGCAACCTTTATATATTGACAGGTTAGTGTTAGGAAGAAACTACTTTTGGACAGAGGTAAATAACTATTATCTAGGCCTAATAACTATTAACAAGGCCCAACAGATAGCAATAGGCCCACCAACAAATACAAGTTTTTGTATATCATATTACAATGTAAAAATATAATATGATGGGAGGGACTGCATCAGTATATAAGGCCATGGGCATTAGGGTTACAAGTATTTGTGGAAAACGAGTCGAGAGAAACTGGAAAAAATATATAATTCTGCCTATATCAGGGGGTCCCTGTCTATTCCTCCAAGAGGCCAAGTAAGAATAATCTTTTTATTGTTACAAAGCTAGCCAGCCTTCCTATAAATAGTAGTAATTATAGCTTGGGGAATGGGAGGTCTCTAGTTAATCCATGGACAACCAAATAGCCCTCTCAGCCCAAACATCCCTTTGTCTCTCTTGTCCAGAGCTCCCTTTTCCTGGTGCCTATATGAGTTGCTTTTGGCTGTTGGCCTTGTCGGTTCCTTTGTTGGGTCCCATGTTTCCATGCCATGCTCCTTCAGTTTGCATCATTGTTTAGGCAAGGGATGGATTCCAACTGTGCCTAAACTGTTCTTGACCCATAACAATGAATCTATCTTCCCCCTATTGGACAGCCACCTTGTCTCCAAGGTGGTTCTAAGAAGAAATGTTATTTGCACCCAAAAGTAGCTTCAGCGGTGTTGGAAACCTGATACAAGTCTTCAACACTGCCCCATTCATCTCCATGTCCGTGTCATTATATATTCTGATATTGATGTTTTGATAGCCCCCTCCCATGTCTTCGGTGGTTTCTTCCTCTATCATATGTGGCTTTGGAAATGATAAGATCCGGTTCCTGCTCCCCTATCCGTTCAGATCTGCCTCGGTTATCTGCTGAGTAGGGGTAAATATGGTTTGTGCCAATCAAAACTGGACATAAGGAGTACAGAAAATATTACTATGAACGTACTGCTGAAAAGTGGAACCTAAAACAACAGTCAAGTAATAAGCAGATTACTACGTAGCTAGTCTCTTCTCATTGGAGTATTGACAACCCCTAATATGCATTCAAGATTAACTTAGAATTCACAAAGTTCTTTTTTGTTTAATCTCAAAAGGCCGTGTCCACATGAACCTTAGATTTACTGTATAATCAAGGTCGCAGTTGTTCGATGTACAATACTATTCAGTCGTTGTCTTGTAAGTCTGGACAGCGTATGCACTCTCAATGTGCTTCTTACTTATCAGGCACATGTGGAATGTTGTCCGACATAAATTTTGCATAACCATACCCAGATGTACCATTTTTTCACATCCACAATTTTATAATGTATATTCAGTTATGTCATTAGTTTCTATGTTTGGGATGGATTCATGCTATGTGACAGGTTATGGATTTGCCTTGTTGTCTATGGCACATCGAGTTTGGCAACATTTTGGCTATTCCTTTTTGAGCCACTAAGTATAGCGTTTGAAACATCACAGGTAAGCTCTTAGCTGTCCATCTTGCTTCATTGAGTAAAATTTATGTGAACAGGGACACGACAGATAATATGTATCCTCTTTTTTGTTTCAGGCCGTTGTTATCCATGGATTTCAGTTACTTGATATCTGGCTTTATCATTCATCACAAGATGCTGCTGATTGCCACAGATTTGAATTTTTTAACACATCAACCGCCGGTATCCTGATATCCTTGAGCTCCTCTTTTTTGAACTTTCTTTACATTTTATGTTTTGTTTCTAAATCAACCATATACTTATTTAAAAGTATCTTATTCTTCTCTTAACCACATGGTTTTTATATTTGAATGTACCTTGTCTCTGCCTAGTTACATCTCTGTCTGTGTGTTTTTAAAATTAAGAACTGTTCTGCAGGTTTTTTGCGGGAATGGAAAAGCAGTCTTGTCTGGAATCTGGGCTTCTTCCTGGACATGATGACCCTGTTAATGGCTCTTGGTCATTATGTACTTATCTGGTGGCTCCATGGAATGGGGTTTCACATAGTTGATGCTGTCCTTCTCCTAAATATACGAGTAATACCCTTCTTTCCAGTTTGGATTTATGTAGTACTCAATTGGCAAATTGTTTACTTTCTTTCAAATATAAGCAGGCTCTGGGTAGTGCAATTATGAAACGTATTCAAGGATTCATTAAGTTGAGACAAGCCTTGGGCACTCTTCATCATGCACTTCCTGATGCGACAATTGATGAGATTCAGTCCTATGATGACGAGTGTGCTATTTGCAGGGCAAGTCCAAACTCCATTTTCATTTTGCCTTTTTATTTGTGGTGTCTGCTATTTTGGTGTGGTTCTGAGTTAATTTAGTTGAGACACCGTGATGTTAAGGGCATTATTAATTGCAGGAACCAATGGCCAAAGCAAAAAAACTGCCATGCAGTCATCTATTCCATCTTGCTTGCTTGAGATCGTGGTATGGTCATTACCTTCACTTTGGTTTCTTAATGTCTGATATGGGATAATTCCAGTGAAGTCAGAGTTGGTTTGGTTTTTTTATCAGGCTGGATCAAGGTCTTAGTGATATGAATTTGTGCCCTACATGTCGAAAGCCCTTCTTTGTTGGGAGAGCTGAAGACCTGGCAAATGTCCATGCATCAGCTGCTTCAACTGACGAGCAGCTTGCTCGTCAACTGAGCGCCAGAATTGATCATCCGAACACTCAAGGTCATGTTGGCCTTTTCCCACTCCAAAATCAAAATTCTTTGGAAACTGGTCCTTGGAGGTATAGTCTAGTTTTGGCGCTCATGTTATACAACTATTGAAAATGACTTTGGTTCGCTCTGTTGCTGTTATACATCACTGTGATGTCATATTCTTATGTGAGGTCCTTGGGGAACTCTTATGTTTTGGTTGCATGAATTTACTATCCTTTCTGCCAATAAAAGTTTCTTTTGTGATGCGCTTCTTCTCTTTGTAACTGTGGTGTGTTTTCAGGGGATCTGGATTAAACCCGAGTTGGTTGCCTCCTTGGCGAAGCCAAGATGGAGCTGGCCCATCAACTGCTGGTGTTCAGTCGGTAGGGTTAGGAAGGGTGCAAATGATGATGAGACACCTTGCTTCCGTGGGGAAACGTATGCTCAAACTGCCCTTGATGATAATTCTTGGAGCCTTTGGCCCACAAATCCATCTCAAGCTAGTACATCCGATACACCAATCCCTCCTCCCAACACCCCTCAAACGTACCGCCGAAACCCTCAAAGAGG